>SNQJ01S0065077.1:0-39287 GCA_010110895.2 Picea sitchensis | reverse complement strand
AAATGAAAATGTCTCCTTGGTATATATAGGAGACTAGGAGGTATAATTACAACTAATGGCCTAAAGCCGACATAAATAAAATAACATTACTAATATAATATGCCCCAATTAAGGGGTAATGAGCCAATATTGGGGCTTAACATAGGACCATTTACCTTTTCAAAAAAAGGCACAAAATCCTATTAAGAAATATAAGTCCCCCTCTGATATTGAGGGGCAAGTAGGACTGTTGGGAGGAACCAAATTACAAAGCATAAGAACCTAGATAATAGTATGTCCTCTTTTCGAGGGGCATACATAACATCAACAAAATTTTACAAAAAATAGAATCTGAAAAGGGAGAGTCTATCATAAGAGGATCCACTATCCTTGCGTTGAAGGAGAGCCACAATAATAAGAATAACTAGAGGAAGAGAATACTGAGAGCACAACTAAATACACTTCTAAATCAGAGGGGCAGGCCCCACGACTGCTTCAAATGGAGTCAAACCAATTACAATCATCGAACCATTCTGATACTCTACACATTTCCACTGCCTCATAACGATCTGCAAGCCTTGCTTAGAGAGGGCATCTACCTCCCTGTTTCTTTCTCTGTAGACATGTTGAATGGAATAGTTGTTAAAATCATTAAGAATTATAAATATTTCTTCAATCAAAGGAGAAAGAAGTATGTTATCACATCGCAGGGTTTTCTGGATCCAATTGATAACTAGAAAAGAGTCTATAAAAATTTGTAGGGAGGAAATATTTTTATCCACCACAAAGAGAAGGAGAAGATTTAGAGCCATTATTTATGTGTGGTTGTTTGTACCCAGCCCAAGACCCATGGAGATTTTAAAAGAGTGGTTTTGTTCGAGGAAGAGAACTCCTCCTCCTCCACAACAATCTCTGTTGTTCTGAGAGGGTCCGTCGAAAAAATCCCAAGGCAGAGTCTGCTCAATAACTTCTTCAAAAATTTGCCTAGGCCATTTCACCTCTTTCTCTTGGGGGAAACATGTTAGAATGTTGATCCCTTGGGATACAACAAGATCAGAAAGGGATGAATTCTCTTTGAAAATTGCAACATTTCTTGCAAGCCAAATTCACCATAATAGAATCAAACGCATCACTTTTATACTTTTATGAGTGGGGGTCAACAACCAAGCTTTTCAGGCTTCTTTGACCGAGTCTCCTTCCCATCGACAATCTATCTCAAATATTTTTGAGCATTCTTTCCAACATTGTTGAGAAAAAGAACAATTTATGAAGAGATGATTGATGGAATATTCTTCATTCCTACAGAGAGCGCACCATCCTATCCCTTCCACCTTACAAATTTTCATTCTATCCCACATGGGGACCCTTTTCTTGATTAGGCACCATATGAACGTTTTTTCCTTTAGGGGGCATTTGAAATTCCAAATCCCTTTCCACCACCAAGAAGGTTCTTGTTGTTGTAGTCTAATGATAAGATGTGAGTATCCCATCTTAGGAGAATAATTCCCACTGGGTGACAGTTGCCACACCAATTCATCCTCCAAATTAGAGATTCAGATGTGTGCCCTTCAAAGGGCTTCAATGTAATGATCTCTAGCTTCACTGAAGAGGATACCTAGCCCAACCTGAGTTGCATTCTTCCAACCTTGACCCCTAATGTTTGTTCTTTCTAGAGCTGACACTTGCTTTAGATAGTGGATACCATTATCATTCAGAATATGTATACATTCTCCCGGAAGTCTATGATTTAATCCACTACCAGGCCACGAATCCACCCCAATCCTGACTTTATTGCCTCTTCCCACTTTCCAAGCTAAACCATCCCCTATGACCTGAAAAGAGGAAAGGATTGCTTTCCAGATGATTGAACAACATCGACCACTCTAAATCAGATTTCTTACCCATTCTTCCAAAGAGGCTGATGCAATATATTTTTGGTAAACCACTGTGGTCCAAAGGTTCTGTAGGGTGATTAGTCACCAACTTGATTTTTCTACTAGCACTTTTGCCAACAAAAAGGGGTTTTTTATCCCTCACCCACAAAGCTACTTTGGGGCTGCGAGAACGTCCCAGGAGATCTAGGGAACAACATGATTGTCTTTTGTTCCTGCCCAAATAAATCTGGAACAAATTTTTCGAGCCTTTTCAAGAATTCCTTTAGGGATCCATGCAAGAGACATCCAATAGACATGGATGGCTTATAGAACCGATTTTTCCAGTGTCACTCTTCCCACCCTAGATATCCATCTAAAGCTCCAGAATTTAAGCTTTCTTTCTAATTTTTCTAGCAGTGATGCCCAATCCTCTTTTCTGTACTTGTTGGGATTTAAGTGGAATCCTAGTTACTTGAGTCCTTCTTCAATTTCCTTATAATCAAAAGGGAAAATCCTTTTGTACAGATCAGTTTCTACTCTATCTAGATTGAAAGTTGATAGAGTAGACTTTCTGCTATTAATTTCCATCCCTATTGCTTTCCCAAAAAGGTCCAAAATCTTCAGTAAAGTTTCAACATCCCTTCTGTTCCCATTGCAAAAAATTATAATGTCATCCACAAATAACAGGTGTGAAATCTGTAAGGTTAGGGAAATGGTGATTCCGGAAAAAGATCCTCTAACTTTTGCCTCCTCTAGGGCTCTACTCAGTCCTTCTGCTACCAAAAGGAAGAGAAGAGGGAATATAGGGCATCCTTGCCTTAATCCTCGCTCAGCATGAAAGAAACTTGAGGTTGACCCATTGATTAGAACAACAAAAGAGATTGACCTGATGCAGCTCATTATCCAATTTATGAATGGGACCTCGAAACCCAAGTGAGTAAGGAGCATTCTTAAGTATAACCAACTTACCTTGTCAAAGGATTTTGATAAATCTATTTTTAGGATTGCTCCTCTACTCTTTGAAGATCTCATATTGTGCATGACTTCTTGAGCAACCTGTATTGCCTCATGAATTTGTCTACCTTCTAGGAAGCCAAATCGTTTAGGAGATATTTTTTCTGAAAGAGTAGCTTTAATTCTCCTTGCAATAACTTTGGATATCACCTTGTAAATGCAATTACATAAAGAAATTGGTTTGAAATCATTTAAAGATGATGGATCATCCACCTTTGGAATGAGAGCTATGAAGGTCGAGTTTAGGGGTGGATGAAAATGGCCTCTAAATCTAGATTCCTCCACGAGTTTGAGAATATCTTCCCTAATGAGATCATAAAAACCAAGAAAGAATTCAATGGTCCATCCGTCTAGTTCTGGACTCTTGTCTTTTTGAAAGTTGTGAAGCACTTCTTTCAGTTCATCCTCAGATACCTCTTACATTAGGGTATGGTTCTCCTCTTCCCCCACAAAGTTTGGGAAGTAAATGGCCAATCTAACTATATCTGCAAGTGATTCCCTTGGAGTGGCTTTAAAAAGAGATGGAAAGAAATTCTTTCCCAATCTAGCCAATCCATCAAAAGAAGAGATCTTTCTTCCCTCGGGGTCTTGCAGAGTCCAAATGGTATTAGACATTTTTCTTCCTTTTGCATATGCTTGGAAGAATTTTGTGTTCTCATTTCCTTTTTCAAGCCAAATGGATCTGCTTTTCAGTCTCCACTCAACTTCCTTTTCTTCCAGTAACTTTCTTCTTCTTTCTTCTACCCTAAGCAACTCTTCCTTTTTTACTGGAGAGTTGAAACCTCTTTCGGCCGAATCATATAAAACTTGGAGACCATCTTCAACTTCAATAAGTTCCTGCAAATATCTTTGCCTTTTGGCTTGAGCCCAGATCACAGTAGTTTCCTTTACTCATAGCAAATTTCTTGCCATCTGAATGCCTGCTGGCTCGATCTGAGTATCCTGTATTTGTTGCCAAAGGTCTTTGACCAACGTGGTGAAGCTTTCATCCTTTAACCATTCTAAAGTAAATTTAAAATGGTTGGGGGGATTTTTAGGACCCGAGGCTAGTTCAAGAAAAATTGGGGAGTGATCTGAGATACCCCCAGAGCCCACCCATTGGCGTATCATATTACCATCTTCCACTAGATCCTTAGAAATTAAGAAGCGATGTAGTATTTTCTCAATTATTTCATCCCCCACCCTTTTGTTGCGCCAAGTTGAGTAGATCCTAGTTGGGGGAATATCCACCAGTTTCAATCTTCTCAAAAATAGTTCAAAGAAACCAGAGAGTGGATCCACTCTTGCGTTTGGTCCCCATGACTCTACATTCCCCAAAGAAAACTTTAAGTGTCCTCCCAGGATCAGGTTTGAATGAGAGAAGAAGGAATTTCTCGCCAAAGCTTCACATAAAGGTGATCTATCTTGATAAGGTCCATAGACATTTAAGATTTCAAATTCTTTATCTGAACCTACTACTTGCACCAAGCCCCCAGTCCTGAGTCAAAGCCCCAAGTGGTGCTTATTTTTATTCTTAGTGTGTTCCATCCTAAAGCCACCCCTCCTGAGTGCCCATTTGTGTCCAACCCCACAAAATCCCAATTTTTAAAGCCAACTTTTAGCCAAGATACCATCATAGCTTCATCCCCCATTGTTTCTTGAAGGAACATCAAATTAGGCTAGTTTGACACCATCGACCTCTAGAGGGAAGATTGTTTATGAGGGCCTGCCAACCCTCGACAGTTAAAAGATAGAATTTTCATGGTGAGGCCCTCTCCTGGGTCCTCACTACTCTAAGTGCCCCAACGATTGATCTTTATTTTCCTTCAACAATATCCACTTGGGATTTTGAAAGGAAAGATTTATGGCCTCTGCCTTTTGATCCTCTGGAAGAGATCGGATTTTTTCCCAATCCCGCATCCTTTCCAACTCCCTCAATGGCCCTATTTCTTAACTGGTAGATGATACCTTCATCTCCTAAGTCTATAGATGAATTAGACTCTTGTTGGGAGGGTCGACTAGTGGGAGAGGTAGGGAGAAGAGTGGGGGAACCAGTAAGGGTCGAGGTCTTTGGATAATTGTAGGGGAGGGGAAAAGGAGAGGGAGGGTTTGGTGACCCTTTTTCTGAGTCGATCCAGTCCTTACCTAGCAATTCCAAAGAGGAAATAACCAAATTAAGAGGAGGTGGAGGAGTAAAAACCTTACCAAAAAGCAATGCTAGGCCTTGAAGGAGATCTCGATTCTTTTTATTTCCCTCATCTTCCAATAGAGAAGTCTGGAGGGTGCCTGAGGATCCTGCTCTGGTCAAACGTTCACTCCTCAAATCCTTGATTTTTCTGCAAGTCAAATTTTGATTAGCCTAGTTTTGGGGGGAAGACGCGTCATCCCGGATCCTTGAGGTAGGGGAAAGACCTTCTACCGAGGAGGTTGGAAGCTTCTTACCTTGTACTGAACCCACAGAGCCACGATGAGGTCAAAAGGGGAGGTGATAGTGGCTGGCCAGGTGTCCATATTTTTGACAACGTCTACAGTGAAAAGGAATGCCTTCATAATCCAGACTCCGACAAAAGCGATTTTCCCCCATTACAAACTCCAAATCTTCTGCTAGTCCTTCTCTGATATCTAAGGAGACCAGGATTCTTGCTACCGTCATCTTTCCTATTTTCCTGAAGGACAAGTTGGCATACATAAACGTCCCCAAAGAATTCCCCAATTCTCTGAAGCTCAGATATGTCCAAAATTCCAGTGGTAGTCCTAGGAGTCACACCCAAACCGACATCACATTAACTTTCTCCCTACTTGCATAAAAAAGAGGGGTCCATTTTTTCAAGAGGAAAGAAGTTGAGTCGATACTCCATGGTTTTTTCAAAATCCATTCCACATCCTCTGATTTTAAGAATTTAAAAAGAATCCAAGCTTTTGAGAGAGTTGAGATCTCTGGCATACTGGAGATGCTTCTGTTCCAAGAGTTTGTTGCCCAATTTTTTAAAGTCTGTAATCCAAAGTGTCTACCTCTTGCTTTACCAACCATCGCCAAGTTGTTCATATCTAGAGCTTCTGGAATTGAAAGATCTTTACATAGGACCAGACTAATAGGGGCTCTAGTGTTTCTGAACGCTTTGATATGCCTTCGTTGTTTCACGGTTGAATCACTTGTTTTCAATCCACTAGAGCTATTCCATTCCCTATTTTGGGACATACATGTCTCTTCCTCCTCAACCTAGTCCAAAACAATCGTACGAATTGAAGCATCGGGCAAAGAAATAAAAGAATAAAGGGAGTCCAGGTGTGTGGGACTCGGAGTGGTAGGCACTGATCCCCTACCGTCCACAGAATTTAGGAAGGCTAGAACAATGTCAAGGAGTGAGAGGGGATTTTCATCAAGGATTCTCGTTGAGAAAGGCCATGTGGGAGGCAAAAGAGGGTGGACAAAAACAAAATGGTCTTCTTCTCCACCACCTAGGGCAACTGAATAATCAAATAAATGAGGGAGACTAACTTTAGACTAGTACTCTAAGGAATCAGAACATGAGTTCCCCAGTCCACCTGACCCAAACCTAACCCTGGCTGCAGAGAAATCTTGGGCAGTTGGAGAGACCTCTGCAAAGAAAGTTGGCCAGACCTGAGACTGGGGAACGTCATACTTGAGAGGAACTCCACTTGTCTCGAGGCTAACACCTGAACCTACATCTTCATCCACCTCCAGAGATGTCCTCGAAAGCCTCCAGCCACTTGGAATTGACCAAATATCATCCTCCTCACTCGGGTCCCAAGAATAGTCCAAAGAATCCTCCATGTCAGTTGAGGGCGAAAATATCTTTGGGAAAAATGAAATGGAAAAAACTCAAATGCTCGCCTCCGGAGAAGTCTAGGGTGCTCGTCTTCAGTCTGAAACTTTGGGTTGTCGTCGCATTTCTAGGACACTCCTAGACCGCTAACCACAGCTAACCCTAGCCGCCTGCGACTAGGGTTTCTTTAGATCCCGTCCTCATCTGCCTCGATTCATTCGACCCCAATCTCAAAGACAATTCATTATCTATGCTTCTAGTTATATTAAGTTTAATTGTTCAACATATGTTTTCCACTCAACAACATATATTTAACAATCGACAGGGATCGTGTTGCCATGCAACCCTTGTTACTTATACTTGTAGTTGTTCACATTTATCAATTTGTGGCAAATTATATCATAATATATTAAGAATGTCAATATAATGTCAATATTTGATGTAATTGTTTCACACCATTTCACATGCAAGACTAAGAATGCTAACATAATGTCAATTTTATTTGATGCAATTGTTTCACACCATTTTTCATGCGAGAATGATCACTTATTATTCCGTTCGTAAAAAGTTGGACAAGGTAAAGGCATTAATGTCGAATGGAAATTATGAGGGGTTTATACTTGGACATTAAAACTTGGAAGTAGAGTCTCACTAGTTGAAGAACCTTTTAGCATTTTTCCTCCAGTGGTTCTTCCTCTCTCCCATCCCTTTCCAGCAGTCGTCTCTCATGTCATCGTTGTAAATTGTTGCATTTGCTAAAATTTTTAACCCTCAGCTCTTCAAACCCTCATATCTATAATCCCAAACCCTTTGATTGTAAAGGCCTAGTCACAAGGACCCGTGAGAGTTGGGAAAACTTAATGTGAGACATTGATGGCCTTTAGTACAAGCATTATGTGACTTGGGTAATATGTGATACCAGAGTTGAGAGAATGAAAAGTTGGAAGTAGAGCTTTTGTGATAAAATGCCTAGATTTTGACCCAAAAGAACACCTAAAGATTCAACAAAAGGAGGGATTTTGTGGTTATTTTCTCGAAGATTCTACAACCACCATTATAAACTATTTGCTGTATGTTGAGCTCAAAAATCGTGATCGAGGGTCCCTACCAATTCTCGAATCCCTTGGTTCAAACTCCACCTCTTTACGAGTCTTTTGGTTTAGTAATTGACGTTACATTTGTTGCTATTAAAGATGTTCTACATGGAAGTCTCTAATGTATGATTGACGAAAGTATGGCCATTCTCTATCAAGCCTCTTAAGCAATCTATCTCCTTGCTTTCTAGTTATGCATAAAGTTGAATGCCACAAAAAAATGCTCAAAACGATAAAGCTTTTCATTTGGGTGCTTTCCTGGTAACTCTCATTATATCATGCATATGCCATACTTCCTAATAAAATTGTTTGTAATAAACAATCGAAACCGCCATTTATTGTGTTTCTTCTTACATATTGTTTAGTTCCCAAGCGTCTTCCATGAATGGCCACATGTCTTCCACGAATTCCTACATGTCTTCCATGAACACACATGAAGGTGAGTCATGGCATTTGTTTTTCTAATACTATAGGGTCACAATTCTAATGTTTTGATACTATTTTTATTTTTTATTTTTATCCCTATCATTTTTTATGTTTTAATTTTGGTTCTATAGATGAGGACACAATTGAGGTATTCGATGCAATTAGTTGCATGTTCGACTAACCAATGATAAATTATGTGTGCATAGCCATGAACCTGACTAGTATTTATAATGACAAGAGAATTAGTGCTACAATGAAATATGCCATCTCATGACTTAATTTTATGGTAGAATACTAGGCATTGCATCAATGTGGAATGAATTTCTTAATAAATACGGTTGCATTCATCCCACTCGTTCAATCTGAGAGTCTCCAAATCTACTATCATATCAACTAGACGTCGGCCAAAAAACAAACACCGAAAACGCAAACTTACCATCATTTCCAATGCCTCTAAAAAAGGCTTGCTATCATTTGCCCATAGCCCCCAATGCGTCTTCTCTAATCAGAGCATCATTTTTCGTTGGAACTAATGGTGGATATCAAGCCTTATTCGCTTTATCTATTGAGACACCAAGTATGCTATGGAGGGAAGAAATATTTCTTATGAAAATATTTTGGTTAGTTCTGGGAGAGTGCTTTGTGTTTGCTTGATCGGAACCTCAGAAAGTTATGATCCCTTTATTAATGTTATCGAGTTGAGGAACCTCCGAGATGGCATGTATGGACAAGCTAAGCCAAGATCCATGTTGTATTCAATGTCAGGGAGTGATATTGGTGGAAATTCTACGGTTAGGTGAATATTTCAAACTTTATATATGTTTTATCTATGGAAATTATCAGCTGTAAATTTTAATCAGCTGGAAATTATCTATGGTGAGAAAATATAGAATAAAATGTTTTTGGGATGTGTTATCGAGTTATGTTTTTGTGTATTTCTTTCGTTTTTTCTTGTAAAAGTTGAAAAGGCTTGAGATTTAAAGAAATCCTTCACATTGATACGAGATATGCTCAAAATAATTTTGATGTGTGACAATTAATTTTTATGCACTACCGTTGCCAGTTGCGTTATTTTTTTTGTATGTTGAATTAAGCAGGTATCCCGAAGACAACTTTGACTGCATCTGGCAAACAAGAAGTATAGATCCTAATTTTAATACATGTATTCGGCACAAATTCCCATTCCAATAGTTTGAAGTTCAGAATTAGGCAAGGAATGCTCCATACAATGTTAATACGAAACAGGTGAAAGTCTGTATAGTCGTACTAAGTAAGTTTATAAGTTCATTGAAAATATCCTTATCTGGTGTTCTCCATATACTCTGGGAACCACTACCTATGTATGCATAAAGGAGATTGTATAAAAAAAAAACAAGAAACCAGAAATCATCTGAGAAAGCACAAAGTTGTCCTCGGAATAACAATAAGCGGAGCTGTATTAATGGCTTTAGCGTCGATGATTGGTATTGTTGTATATTGGAAAAAACTAGGAACAAACAAGCATCTCCATGAAGGTCAGGAAATAACTTGAATTTTAGGAATATCCTAATGAGACATAGCAAAAGTTTACTGCGCTCCAACCCGGAAGTATGCCTGTCAATTTGTATATTGTAGAACTCCGGGTGTTGTTTGGAGGACACAGAGCAATAGAAGCATAATTTTGAGCCCGCCAGCCCGGGAACCCGCGATCCAAAAAGTGGCTAAGTATCGAATGAGGAAGCCATCGGTCAGACTCGTGATACATAAGCATGACTATAAATGTGAACCTGTGAGTTCTCCAACCCACGCACCATGTCACATCTATTTTATTCTACTATACGAAACAATAGAAGCACAATTTTGAGCCCGCCAGCCTGAGAACGCACGATCCAAAAAGTGGCTAAGTATGGAATGAGGAAGTAGTCGGTCGGACTCATAATACATAAGCATGACTATAAATGTGAACTCGTGAGTCCCCCAACCCGCGCACCATGTCACATCTATTTTATTCTACTATATTTTTATATGTGCATTTCATTTCCTTTGGTGCAATAACTTAATATATATAGTTTTATGTGTATTTATCATCTTATAAAGGTAGGGGTGGAACTTATCAAAAGCATGTCATGTTAAAGTAATAGTTTGATTATCTTCAAAAGATGATAAAGCTATGCAAACAAGACTCATAATTAAATCAGAAAAGAATGGTCCCAATAATATCATCTAATCTATTTTTTTTATGATTATTTTCAAAATATGGAAAAAAAGTGCATACAAGACAAATGGTTACCCTTAAAAAAGTTCTAACAATGACATTTACTTCATTTGTTTGAGAAGAAGTGGAGACACAAATTTAGTTTTAAAAAATTAGTTATTTCATTTGTTTGAGAAGTGGAGACAAAAATTTAATTTCAAAAATTATTCACTAATGTAATTTATGTTATTTGTACACAAGCATGGTAATTGATATATCCAAGTTTCTATGGATTTATAGGAAATTTTATAATTAATTTTACTTAAGAAAACCAACTTCATTGTACAGACATATCCAAGTTTTTATGGATTTATAAGAATTTTTATAATTAATTTTACTTAAGAAAACCAATTCCATTGTACAAACACCTTATAGATTCATTCAATGATGTCCTCCAACTTCATTATACAAACACCTTATAGATTCATTCAATTATGTCCTCTCCAAGACATTGACAATGGATATTATTGACCTTAACTAATTTGTAGAATGTTGTGTCACAAGTGATGATGATAGAACCTAATTAATCATGATCAATTTAAAGCATTCCAAAGTATTTTTTAAATAGTAAACTTGAGTTACTTTAAGTTAGAATATAATGCATTTCCATCATCAAAACATTTTCCACTAGGGATAATACACCACCATAAATGGTTTTCTTAAGCATATATTGACATCAAGCATGCCAAATATACTTGCCTAACATAGACAAATTTTCTATATAATACATAGCAAAACCAATGGATTCATATATTACAATGTTATTACCCCATGGATAAACCTAGCAAGATTGAAATTCACTAACACAAGGTGAGCCTAAATGAAAGAGCACTTTTTTGAGAAACCTTGGGCACAAAATGACATAAAAAAACATTCAAATTCACCTAACAACAAACTAACGATTGGGCCCACCCAAGGATTTGCACCCCAAACCAAATTGAGGGAGACTATGTAGGAGAAATAGTGAGATGCATGTTCTTAATGAGTGTTTATGGTTGGTTAACATTATTGGGACGAAGGTTGAACATTTCGGGAGGGTTTGGAGCAACTGCAAGCTAGGGTTTGACAGTCGCGGTCACAACAGCGCACAACATGGCTACCAAAGGGGGCGGTAATGGAACCCCCTCATACAAGCAAGTAGTGGTGGACAGGGGGAAAGGCCCACATGGTGTAGGTTTCAAGGAAGCAGTGACAAGCACCTCGGGAGCAGGACCGAAAAAGAATCAGGAAAGCAACCAGGAAAAAAGGGATCGCATGGGGGAAGAAGCCAGAGAAACCCAGAATGATGCGCAACGAACCCCAATGAGGTAAAAGGGTGCAACCCATGTAAATCTAAAACAACACTGATACCCAAGGTGATTCTGGAAGATCCACAAACGCAACTCTTCCGGGACCAGATGAAGACGCATGCACTAATTTTCAAGTTCATGGGTATGTGGCCCACAGAAAGAACGTTGCGCAACTGGATAAAATATCAATGGAAGCCAAGCGGGGAAGTGGAACTCCACCTGGGTTTGAAAGGCTTCTTCACAGCAGTATTCATGAACTTGGAGGACATGGATAAAGTCTTTGAGGGGGGGGGCATACTTCCACGCCTCAGCAGGACTGTACATGCGACCTTGGAAGGAAAAATTCTCCCCATAGAAAGAAACCTTCAAAAATGTACCTGTCTGGCTGAGGTTTTACTCCTCGCCACTAGACTACTGGCTGCCATCCACCTTCGAAGCAATCGGGAACAAACTTGGAAAATATGTGAAGACATCGGAAGAAACCCTAAAAGGGAGATATATATCCTATGCAAGGATCTGCATAGAGATGGATGTTTGGAGGGCACTCCTAGAAGCCATAAGCCTAGAATTCAGGGATGAGGAATGGATACAAAGCATCAAATATGAGAAGATCCCATTCAGATGCAGAAGATGCCATGAACACGGACACCTAATCAGAGAATGTCCTCTCAATAAAAAAATAAAAAGCGGAAAACACCAAAATACAGCATAATGAGGACGGGTTTATAAAGCCGAACCACAGAAATAGAGCAAACAAGAAACCAAGTAGAGCCCCAACAGGAAGCAATCCGGAAGCCAGGACTAGAACAGAAGGGTGGGACAAGACCAACAAAGGGGAAGAAGGAGGAAAGGAAAAGGCAAAAGCCAAAGAAGCTAGGGAACAAGCAATAAATGAGAACATAGATAGTCCAAGCAATAAGATGGAATAGGGGGGTAGCGCAACCCCTATGGACGGAGAAACCAAAGATGCCAACACCCCCATGCAGGAGGCATACAAAGACGTGAAAATGACACCAAGCGACGTAGGTACGGAAGATCCTGATCTTAGATATATTGTGGAAAGGGAAGGAATAGATCTATTGAACATACTGGAGAAATGGAAAAGGTAGGGCGTAGACAATGTACCAGCGGAGCAACTAGATCATATCCAATACCTCTTCCTCCTAAGGGAGGAAGCAAAATCCATAGGACTCAAATGCACGCACGAGGAGATAGGACACCTAGGAATCAAAGTAAGAGAGGGACAACCACAACTCTCACCCAAGCAAACGAAAAGGAAGAAAGGCAGGAAATTAAACAACGTAGCCCTACAGGAACTAGGAGCCCTGCTGATAAACTCAAGTAAGTTCAAAAAGATCTTTCCCAACTCCCCCCCATATGTTTAAATGAAGATTATAACATGGAATATAAAAGGCCTAAACAGCCCACGAAAGCAAAGAATCCTTAAAAACATACTGAGGAAGGAACAATCGGACCTTTGTTTCATCCAAGAGACAAAATGCATTATAGACAGAATGGAAACAATCAGCAAAAAACAATGGAGCAAGTACAAGATGTTGGTTGTCGAAGGACAACAGATGGCATGCGCTATTCTCACTTTGTGGAACCCACAAATGATGAATCTACTAGCAGTCGAAGCCACCAGACACACTCTTTCGATTAACATGCAAATCATAGGTAACACAGAGGTGATTCTATGCACTAATGTGTATGGACCCCAGATTTTGGAGGAGAAGAGAAGAATGCTCCTAGATCTAGAAAACCTAAAATCCCATTCCAACAACCTCCACTGAATCCTGGCAGGGGACTTCAACATCATCATGACACTTGCGGAGAAAAAAGGAGGCACCAGGAGATTGGATAGAGATACGAAAGACTTTTCAGCTTTCATTGACATAGTGGAGATGGTGGACATCAAAACCAAAAATGGCCAGTTCACCTGGAACAACAAATGGCTAAATCAACATCAGGTAGCGACAAGGATAGACAGATTCTTGGTGTCAGAGTCCATCATTCTACAGGGATTAACTCTAGACTGCAGCATTCTTCCCTGGAGGGGTTCTGACCACTGACCAGTTCAATTGGAATCAAAATTCCAAACCACACCGAAGAATAGACCTTTCAGATTTGAGAAATTTTGGATTGAACATCCCAAGCAAGGAGCAAGGATGTTCAAACTATACAATAAACTCAAGTACATCAAATATAAACTCAAGGAGTCGAACAAGGGAATCTTTGGAAACATAAACCAAGAAAAGAAAATATTAAAGACAGAATGAGGAAACTCTAGGAAATATGCATAGACGAGGGCTATACAAAGAATTGGAAAAGGGAAGAGATCCAAATGACCCGGGAATGGGAAGCAAGATGCCAGCAGGAAGAGACTCTATGGCACCA
Organism: Picea sitchensis; assembly: GCA_010110895.2. NCBI lineage: Eukaryota > Viridiplantae > Streptophyta > Pinopsida > Pinales > Pinaceae > Picea > Picea sitchensis. The sequence continues at coordinate 25,214 of SNQJ01S0065077.1, read as the reverse complement.
AAAGTCTAGAATCGGGTGGCTAAAGGAAGGAGAGCAGAATACCAAGTTTTTTCATAAAACAACCATTGTTAGAAGAACCCACAACAAAATCCTGAAAATTTGGGATCAGGATGGGATCGAGAGAGAATCCCACAGAGAGATTGAAAATATATTGGTAAATCACTTCCATGGGATAGCCCAGGAACCCAACCAAGACCGAACAGAGGCCATACAAAGGATAACTCAGCACATCCCCAGGCTAGTTACCAAGGAACAAAATTTCAATCTAAACAAACCCATCGCTAAGGAGGAAATTGACCAAGTGGTCCAAAAGATGCCCAATGGAAAGGCCCCATGTCTAGATGGTTTCACGGTGGAATTCTTCAAAGCCTGCTGGGAAGTGGTCAAACATGACGTTTATGGGGTGTTGGAAGACTCTAGACGCTCGGCCTCCATTCTGAAAGCATTAAATGCCACAATGATTACTCTAATCCCCAAAGAAAATGAAGCAAGGACCCCAGACCGCTACAGACCCATAGCCTTATGCAATGTGTTTTACAAGATAATCTCCAAAGTCATATCCAATATATTGAAACCTCTCCTACCCACATTTATTTCACAGGAACGGGCGGGTTTCGTAGAAGGGTGACAAATTTTGGACAACATCATCCATGCCCATGAGCTGATACACACATTGAAAATCCAGAGGAGAGGGGGGATGATAATCCAACTTGACCTAGCAAAGGCTTATGACAAAATTAGGTGGCACTATATGGTCAAGACTCTGGAAGCCTTTGGCTTCGCACATCACTAGATCAACTGGATTGTCAGCCTAGTCTCAATGACAAGCTACTGGCTCTGAATAAATGGAGCCCAAACCAAACCCTTCCGGCCTTCAAGAGGCATTAGACAAGGAGACCCGATATCACCCTTCCTGTTGATTCTAATGATGGAATGACTCAGTAGAAGCATAAAAAGAGCAACTCCAATAGGAGAAATAACATGCATCAAACCTTTTGAAAACTGCCCTACCTCCACGCACCAGCAGTTCGTTGATGACACCTTACTCCATGGCACACCCACGGTCAAGGAAGCAAAAGCCTATAAAAGAATCTTAGAATATTTTGGGGAAGCCTCGAGAGCGGAGATCAATCACTCCAAATCCATGATCTATTTTTTCAATACCAACCGTGCAATTCAAAGAAACTTGGCAAACATTTTGGGGTTTGAACGCAAAACGCTCCCAATGAAATACTTGGGAATCCCCCTGATGGACATAGAATGCAAAATGGTAATGTGGGAAGGAGTGACAACAAACTACCAGAGAGGGTGAAAAATTGGACTTACATATCTCTCAACCTAGCGGGGAGACGTATCCTGACCAAAGCGGTTCTGCAAGCAATTTCGAACTATATGATGTCAGTGTTTCCCACTCCCAAAGGAATACTACAAAAAATAAAAGTTATCCAAAGCGACTTCCTATGGAAAGGAGTGGAAAATAAGAAAAAATGGGCCTTGGTGGCCTGGGAGAAGGTTTGCAAACCAAAATGCAAAGGAGGCATGGGGTTACAAGACCCACAAGTAACCAATGAAGCCTACGGGGCGAAACTCTGGTGGAGATGGATCAAAGAAAAATCATTACCATGGGAAAACCTCTGGAAGGCCAAGTATGCCTCGGACATCAACAACCAAGATCAAATTCATTTTATGGGCACAAGGGAGGGATCAGGCATCTAGAATCTAGCCTGGCGCAACAAAACCTACATCCATAAACATAGCTTCTGGGAAGTGAGGAATGGTAAAACAACCAGATTCTGGGAGGACACGTGGCTACAGGAACCCATAATGGAAAATCCGGATAGGGAGGAACTCCAACAGGAAATGACCGCGCAAGGAAAAATCAAAATCCATCACTACTGCAAACAAGAAAATGATCGCGAAAGATGGAGGATCTGGGACAAACTCAATCCACAAAATAGAGATCATATCGCAACAATAACGAAAGAGGTGGAGGAGGAATTGAGGAAAAGGAAAATTGTAGTCTCAGAAGAAGAGGACCAACTAAGATGGGGCAGGAAAAATGGTGGGGAATTCAACTTAAAAGAAGCTCAAAATTACATCGCGGACCAAGACCAAGAAGATTCGGCGCAACAGTGGGGAAAGATTTGGGGCAGCCCCCAGTGGCCACAAATAAAAATGTTCAAATGGCTATTACTCCACAACCGAATTCTGACCTGGGAAAACCTAAGGAAAAGGGTTTTCATAGGCCCATCATGATGCCACCTCTATCAAACTAAGGAAGAAACAACGAATCACCTCCTTGATGAATGTAATTACACAACAGAGATCTAGGATTGGGCGGAAGGCATCTTTCGCCAGTCCAATAGTGATCCGGATTTTATGAGCGGAATGAAATGAATAAATATTATTAACATGTGCTTAACACAAAATAATAGAGCTACAGTAGAACTGGTTTTCTATTCAATAACGAAATAAGTTGAAAATTGTAAAATGCAGTGGAAACAAGCTTGCTAGAATGGTGGCGGTTTATCTCTGAGAAGAGTTGTGACGGTTGTGCTCATTCGCAAGAATATGGTTACAATGAGGCTTTGAAGGCATTTTTACAATAAGAAATAATGCCAAAAACCCTAGACATCCAAAAACCTAACCCTAGGAGATGAAGTGCCAAAAGTCATGTGGGCCCCGTTTGGGTAAGTTAGTACATCAACTTCCCGGGGTCGTAACTTTTGCATACGATCTCCGTTTTAGGCGTGTGATNAACCCTAGACATCCAAAAACCTAACCCTAGGAGATGAAGTGCCAAAAGTCATGTGGGCCCCGTTTGGGTAAGTTAGTACATCAACTTCCCGGGGTCGTAACTTTTGCATACGATCTCCGTTTTAGGCGTGTGATAGCCCGTTGGAAAGGTATTTTAAAGGAGATTCATTTTGGGGGCTCAATCATGCCTTCAACTATCATTGAGGAGCTCGATCCTGAAAAACCTTCATTTAGGCCCTCAAAATGGCCTCGAAAGTTAAAACTGTTAAAAATAGTAAATTGCCAAAATTGACAGAAAATTGTTTTGAGCCAGTTGAAAAAAGTGGGTGGCCACCGATATCCATATGGATCAATCCTCCCTCCTTAGGAAGCAATATTCTCCATTGCGTTGAGTTCCCCCATCACATGAGGAAATTTCTGTTGAATTTGGCCCCGGGTGAGCCACTTGCCTTGGCGTAGGAGCTTCCCTGCTTTGACGGCTCGATAAAGCTGGATCCTTTGTTGTCGACTGCCCTTGATCTGTGTGTCCACAATCTGATCATTAGATTCATGTTGTATGCAATCGGGGTTGAGATTTGTTGGTGTCAGTTTTTCTGCTACATCTGAGGTGTCCAATAATGGTGGGAAATAAGGCCGAAGGAGGTCCACGTTGAACACTGGGTGCATGCCAAGGAAAGGACGAATGTTGAGCTCAAAAGAATTATCTCCCATAGCCTTGGTGATGGTGCACAGACCATAACGAAGTGGGTGAAGCTTCCGATGGGGTCCTGTAAGGCGTTATTTCTGCAAGTGCAACCAAACTTTGTCGCCTACCTGAAACTTATGTGGCACCCGATGTTGATCATGGCGTTGCTTGTACTTGTCATTGGACTTCTATAGGATATCCTGAACCTGTTGGTGGATGTGATGGATCCTCTCAATGAAACGGTTGGCTTTGTCAGCTACAGTAGAACTGGTTTTCTATTCAATAACGAAATAAGTTTAAAACTGTAAAATGCAGCGGAAACAAGCTTGCTGGAATGGTGGCGGCTTATCTCTGAGAAGAGATGTGACAGTTGTGCTCATTCACAAGAAGATGGTTGCAATGAGGCTCTGAAGGAATTTTTACAATAATAAAGAATGCCAAAAACCCTAGACATCCAAAAACCTAACCCTAGGAGATGAAGCGCCAAAAGTCATGTGGGCCCCGTTTGGGTAAGTTAGTACATCAACTTCCCGAGGTCGTAACTTTTGCATACGATCTCCGTTTTAGGCGTGTGATAGCTCGTTGGAAAGGTATCATCGAGGAGATTCATTTTGGGGGCTTAATCATGCCTTCATATATCATTGAGGATATTGATCCCTAAAAACCTTCATTTAGGCCCTCAAAATGGCCCCGGAAGTTAAAACTGCTAAAAATAGTAAATTGCCAAAATTGACAGAAAATTGTTTTGAGCCAGTTGGAAAAGGTGGGTGGCCACCAATATCCATCTGGATCAAATAGGATCCGAGGTAACATCATCTCAACCCTCAACAACTAGAATGAGAGTTACAACGAAAATGAAATGGTGAACCTTTGTTGGAATCTCATGCCAGGGATGATCATATGGGAAATATGGAAAGAAAGGAAATGATGCATCTTCAGGAATGAAATCCTTCCGGAAGGGAAACTCAAGGAAGCAATAATCTCACAAATACGAGATACGGTGCAGTGCCACAACTACCAGACCAGAAAAGTGCAACTCACAGGCCAGGACTCCCGCATCCTGGAAGCTTTTCACCTAAAAGACGATTACAACATAGGTAGGGCGGCCACCACAACTCCAAATAGGAGAGCGCAACTGTACACCCCCTCTGACAGGGTTCCTCAAGTTGAATTTTGACGGGGCAGCAAAATGAAATCCAGGAATGATAGGGATGGGAGGGGTGATCAGAGATAGTGGTGGAAACATAATCTGGCTATTCACTGGGAGTATGGGGAACTCAACCAACAACGCAACAAAATTTGGAGCCCTGGAGCTCGATCTTGAAATTCTAAGTTGCGAAAGGATGGAAAACACTATCATGGAAGGTGACTCCACCTTGGTTATCAACATGGGGAAGAGACTCCAAAATGGCACCAAAGTGGGCAAGGTTTAGAGACATTGGCACTTGGCACACTCCCTACAAAAAATCCAAGAACATCTGCAAACGATGAACACAGTGGAGTTGCGCTGGATACACAGGTCAGCAAATGCCCTGGCAGATAGAATCACCAACGAGGGGGTTAGCAAGGAAGCACTAAAATTAGACACTACCTGGATCAACATCCCGAATGGACAATTCATAATAGACTGTATCCAACTAGCGACAAAAGACCATGACGACAACCTAAGCAAGGAAGGTCACATCGAGGAGGGCAGCGCAAGGCCTAGAGGAAGGCATGAAGGACCTAGGTAGGATATGATTGCCCAACACTTGACCACCAATTATAATGTAGGATCAGATTATACAATAGGTGAGGGTATGAAAACAAGGTCATGTCAACAATAAGAATTATGGGGAAAGACAGTGGGAAAGTATAGACGACAAACAACAGGTAGCGAATGGCGTAAGGCAAGAGGGTTTGACACAAACCAATATCGATACACCACGCCAAAGAACAGGTACGGGGAGTAGCACAGTAGGATATCAAGCGAGCAGGGGCAAGGGCTCGCACAGGGATAATGGTTGAGTCATCATGTTCATATGTACCATGACGGGGAAAAAAGATAGGAAGGTTCACCTCTATGAGTAGACCATGATTGGAAGGATGAGCCCGCAGCAGGGGAAGCTCAATAAGAGAAGAAACAATAGGAATAGATGCAAATAGGAAGAGAACAATTGCAGGGGCTACCACAGAAACAAGGGCAGGGAAAGGAGGATCCCCTGTGTAGACAGGAACAGGCTGAGAATCCAACAAAGGAGTTACCATAGGCCATACAGGATGGTGCATATGAAGCGAACGCACAATAAAAGAAACCCCTTGGGGAAGGAAACTTTGAACAGTCCTCGGCGGGTTTCAAGGATGGATCAGGCGACAAAAGACACGGAGAGAACCTTTCATACTCTGGTTGCACCGAAAGGCAAAGCGACCATTACCTGGTGGGAAAAGGAAATCAAAGGAAAATGCAAGGGAAAAGCATGGGATGCTCTGACTCAGGAAGCGGACTGGGTAACTGACCCGGGAGCCACGCAGCCCAGGGAAACCCTCTATCATAAAACAATGGAGGTGGTGTGGCTAACAAAGATGATGATCAACAAAGTGAGCTCGGGAAATGGAAGACGTCAGACTGGAGGACAACAAGGAACACAAGAAACTGTTGAATGAAATCCTGAGTCGCCTCAGCAGTCTGGAAACCATTACCAGACTGTTAGTTGAGGTCGAGAAAGACCAGAAATACAAGATGGAGCAGTTGGCTACCCAATTCCACCTCTACCTATGCTACATCCATCACATGGACATCACTCTAGCCGATGAAAATGGAGCGCCAGCACACATCATAAAGACTCGCACGATCTCCCAGAAGGAGGAGAACAAGGGTCAAGCGGATGAAGGAAAGAAACACATCATTGTCCTGGACTAGTGTCTGGTTAGTCTATTGTCAATTCATTCTGGTCAGTGTAGTGTTAGTCTCAGCTTCTGTTTTTTCATGTTTGTTGTGCTTAGATTTTCAAAAACTGGATAATCTCACAAATACGAGATACGGTGCAGTGCCACAACTACCAGACCAGAAAAGTGCAACTCACAGGCCAGGACTCCCGCATCCTGGAAGCTTTTCACCTAAAAGACGATTACAACATAGGTAGGGCGGCCACCACAACTCCAAATAGGAGAGTGCAACTGTACACCCCCTCCGACAGGGTTCCTCAAGTTGAATTTTGACGGGGCAACAAAATGAAACCCAGGAATGATAGGGATGGGAGGGGTGATCAGAGATAGTGGTGGAAACATAATCCGGCTATTCACTGGGAGTATGGGGAACTCAACCAACAACGCAACGAAATTTGGATCCCTGGAGCTCGATCTCGAAATTCTAAGTCGCGAAAGGATGGCACACACTATCATGGAAGGTGACTCCACCTTGGTTATCAACATGGGGAAGAGACTCCAAAATGGCACCAGAGTGGGCAAGGTTCAGAGACATTGGCACTTGGCACACTCCCTACAAAAAATCCAAGAACATTTGCAAATGATGAACACTGTGGAGTTGCACTGGATACACAGGTCAGCGAATGCCCTGGTGGATAGAATCACCAATGAGGGGGTTAGCAAGGAAGCACTAAAATTAGACACTACCTGGATCAACATCCTGAATGGACAATTCATAATAGACTGTATCCAACTAGCGACAAAAGACCATGACGACAACCTAAGCAAGGAAGGTCACATCGAGGAGGGCAGCGCAAGGCCTAGCGGAAGGCATGAAGGACCTAGGTAGGATATGATTTCCCAACACTTGACCACCAATTATAATGCAGGATCAGATTATACAACAGGCGAGGGTACAAAAACAAGGTCATGTCAACAATAAGAATTATGGGGAAAGACCATGGGAAAGTATAGATGGCAAACAACAGGTAGCGAATGGCATAAGGAAAGAGGGTTTGACACGGACCAATATCGATACACTACGCCAAAGAACAGTTACGAGGAGTAGCACAGTAGGATATCAAGCGAGCAGGGGCAAGGGCCCGCACAGGGATAATGGTTGAGTCATCATGATCATATGTACCATGAGGGGGAAAAAGGACGGGAAGGTTCACCTCTATGAGCAAACCATGATTGGAAGGACGAGCCGCAGTAGGAGAAGCTCAATAAGAGAAGAAACAACAGGAATAGATGCAAATAGGAAGAGAACAATTGCAGGGGCTATCATAGAAATAAGGGCAGGGAAAGGAGGAACCCTTGTGTAGACAGGAACAAGCTGAGAATCCAGCAAAGGAGTTACCATAGGCCATACGGGATGGTGCGTATGAAGTGAATGCACAACAAAAGAAACCCCTTGGGGAAGGAAACTTTGAACAGTCCTCGGTAGGTTTCAAGGATGGATCAGGTGACAAAAGACGCGGAGAGAACCTTTCATACTCTGGTTGCACCGAAAGGAAAAGCGACCATTACCTGGTGGGAAAAGGAAATCAAAGGAAAACGCAAGGGAAAAGCATGGGATGCTCTGACTCAGGAAGCGGACTGGGTAACTGACCCGAGAGCCATGCAGCCCAGGGAAACCCTCTATCACAAAACAATGGAGGTGGCGTAGCTAACAAAGATGATGATCGACAAAGTGAGCTCGGAAATGGAAGACGTCAGACTGGAGGACAACAAGGAACACAAGAAACTGTTGAATGAAATCCTGAGTCACCTCAGCAATCTGGAAACCATTACCAGAATGCTAGCTGAGGTCGAGAAGGACCAGAAAGCCAAGATGGAGCGGTTGGCTACTCAATTCCACCTCTACCTACGCTACATCCATCACATGGACATCACTCTAGCCGACGAAAATGGAGCACCAACACACATCAGAAAGACTCGCATGATCTCCCAGAAGGAGGAGAACAAGGGTCAGGCGGATGAAGGAAAGAAACACATCATTGTCCTGGACTAGTGTCTGGTTAGTCTATTGTCAAGTCAGTCTGGTCAGTGTAGTGTTAGTCTCAGCTTCTATTTTTTCATGTTTGTTGTGCTTAGATTTTCAAAAACTGGATATGGTAGGACTAAGCTGGTTTCCCATGGTGGCAGTCCAGTCCCACCCCTCGTTTATTGCAGAAAACACAACTCGGGAACCTCTGGTATGGTTTCCTTTTTGACAGACCAAGGAATCCCCCATTTTTGTATCATAACCTTCCTTTAGTAATACCGGATCTTATACTCACTTACAAAAAAAAAATGAGTGTTTATGGTTAAATTTATGACAGACATGATTTGAAACTGGACCTATGGGTTGTGGGCCCACTGTACTTTTGCTATGCCACTTTGTTGTTATTTCAATTTTGTAATATAATTTCCAAGAAACAAAAAAAGAAAAATGTGATCCAACAAAGGAGGGAATAAATTTGAAACAAACAGATGATTAATGTATCAAGCAATGCAATCAAACAATACATTAACTCATTCTAAATAAGTTAGTGCACCAACCATTGATCTCAAAATTGGCCTACAATTTACTGATCTGGCTAGTAGGTTATAAGAATTCAAGTCTCCATAATACATTCATGGTAAGATTCTACAATCTTCCATCTTCTTGGTTCAATTCTCTTCACATTAATTTCTACAAGTTGTATCCAAGATGGTATCACCAAATAATTGTACCAACAATATATATAGTGAGGAATAAATTCTTTACAAATAATATAACCATTTTGTTTCTACTGCACATTCTTATTAAATTATTAATAAATAAAAGTATTATAAGATTTTTATTCATTTTAATTTGAATAATTAAAATTATTTGTTAAAGAATACATGTTTAAAATAAAAATAAATATCTAGATTTTATTAAAATATCTATGAAAGCTAATGGTTATATGGAAGTTTGAGACCATAAAGTTTAAATTTCGTTAAAGTTTATTAAAATATGTAAGCGAATGGTTATATGGAAGCTTGAGATAGTAATTCAGAAGTTAAATTTTAATAAAATAAAGTAAGAATTACCATAATTAAAGTTAATGGTATCATGAACATTTCATTTTAACATGATCAACCCTTAATAATATAAAATAAYATTTTTTTTTATATAACTAAATTAATTTTTAAGGTTTCTTCAAAATTTATAATATAAGCGCAATCTTGAGCCCACCAGCCCGGGAGTCCACTTGTCAATTTGTATATCGCGGAACTTCGGGTGCTGTTTGGAGGACACGGAACAATAGAAGCACAATTTTGAGCCCGTCATCCTGAGAACCCGCTATCCAAAAAGTGGCTAAGTATGGAATGAGGAAGTCGTCAGTCGAACTCGCGATACAGACTCACGATACCTAACCATGACTATAAATATGAACCCGTGAGTCTGCCAACCCGAGCACCTAGACATTTTCAGAAAAAAACGAATAATAATAAACACAAATATACAAGATATAATAATAATAAACACAATTATTATCCCATTCCAAGTTTATTAGATATCACCTCATAAAAGAGAACGAAGTACATTTAAAAAAAATGGATTTAACATCCTTTAATAATTTTGTGTAATTAAATTGTACAATATTAATATTTAATATTTGGAAATAATGTTTTTAGATAATGCCAGATAGTTGATAGGGATCACCATTCGTCAACAATATCTCTCATCAAAAATTAATAATTGAATAACTGATTTATTAAAGGATAAAGATTAAACGAAGACAATTATTGGGTGTATCCCACCATCCAATCTTACACCCTCCCTCATATTTTCATAATAAAAAACACCTATCACTATAATTTAATATATCACACCTTTTAAATTCAATTAATATATTACTAATACAAACATGCAAAATATAATAATAATAAATACAATTTTTTATCCCATTCAAAGTTTATTAGATATCACCCAAAAAATACAATCAAGTTTATATAGATGAGAAAATTTATTAGACATCAATAAAAAGTTATAATAAAAAGTACAGAGTAAAGTTTTTTTAAAACTTAAAATTAACTATTCTTATTTTCAAATTTTGTTAATTTTATTTGAAAATTAAATTAAAAAAATAAATTATTCAAAATAAATTTTGATTTTTACTCAAAATGTATTTACTATAAACTTAAAAAAATTAATTAAAATTTTTAAAATTCAATTATGAAAATATTAAAAAAACATAATTATATTAAATTTTATATTATTATAAAATTAAGATAAATTTTATAATAATGAAATTATTAATAAATAAAAGTATTATAAAAATTTTATTCATTTTCGTTTGAATAATTAAAATTATTTAAAAAAAAATACATGTTTAGAATTAAAATAAATATCTAGATTTTACTAAAATATCTATGAAAGCTAATGGTTATATGGAAGTTTGAGACCATAAAGTTTAAATTCCGTTAAAGTTTATAGCTCGCCAGCCCGGGAGTCCGCCTGTCAATTTGTATATCGCGGAACTCCGGGTGCCATTTGGAGGACATGGAACAATAGAAGCACAATTTTGAGGGTGTTGTTTGGAGGACATGGAACAATAGAAGCACAATTTTGAGCCTGCCAGCCCGGGAACCTGCGATCCAAAAAGTGGCTAAGTATGGAATGAGGAAGTAGTCCGTCGATACAGACTCGTGATACATAAGCATGACTATAAATGTAAACCCATGAGTCCACCAAGTGATACATAAGCATGACTATAAATGTAAACCCATGAGTCCACCAACCCGGACACCTAGACATTTTCAGAAAAACGAATAATAATAAACACAAAGATACAAAATATAATAATAATAAACATAGTTATTATCCCATTCCAAGCTTATTAGATATCACCTCATAAAAGAGAACAAAGTTTATATCGATCATACATTTAAAAAAAATGGATTTAACATCCTTTAATAATTTTATGTAATTAAATTGTACAATATTAATATTTAATATTAATAATTTAATATTTGGAAATAATGTTTTTAGATATGTTAGATAGTTGATAGGGATGACCATCCGTCAACAATATTTCTCATTAGTAATTAATAATTGAATAACTAATTTATTAAAGGATAAAGATTAAAGGAAGACAATTATTGGGTGTATCCCACTATCCAATCTTACATCCTCCCTCATATTTTCAAAATAAAAAACACAACTATCACTATAATTTAATATATCACATCTTTTAAATTCAATTAATATATTACTAATACAAACATGCAAAATATAATAATAATAACAAATACATTTTTTTTTTATTTCATTCAAAGTTTATGAGATATCACCCAAAAAATACAACCAAGTTTATATAGATGAGAAAGTTTTTTTTTTAACTTTCTCATTAATAAAAAGTTATAATCAAAAGTACACACTAAAGTTTTTTTAAAACTTAAAATTAATTATTCTTATTTTCAAATTTTGTTAATTTTATTTGAAATTTAAATTAAAAATAAATAAATTATTCAAAATAAATTTTGATTTTTACTCATAGTGTATTTACCATAAACTTAAAAAAATAGTTAAAATTTTTAAAATTAAATTATGAAAATATTTAAAAAAACACAATTATATTAAATTTTGTATTTTTATAAAATTAATATTAATTTTATAATAACGAAATTATTAATAAATAAAAGTATTATAAAAAATTTATTCATTTTAATTTGAATAATTAAAATTATTTAAAAAAATACATGTTTAAAATCAAAATAATTATCTAGATTTTATTAAAATATCTATGAAAGCTAATGGTTATATGGAAGTTTGAGACCATAAAGTTTAAATCTAGTTAAAGTTTATTAAAATATGTAAGGGAATGGTTATATGAAAATTAAGGTAGTAATTCAGAAGTTAAATTTTAAAAAAATAAAATAAGAATTACCATAATTAAAGTTAATGGTATCATGAATATTTCATTTTAACATGATCAACCCTTAATAATATAAAATAACCTTTTTTATTTTTATAACTAAATTACTTTTTAAGGCTTCTTTAAAATTTATAATATAAGCGCAATCTTGAGCCCGTCAGCCCGGGAGTTCGATTGTCAATTTGTATATTGTTGTTTGGATGACACTGAACAATAGAAGCACAATTTTGAGCCCGTCAACCGGGAACCTGCGATCCAAAAAGTGGCTAAGTATGGAATGAGGAAGTCGTCGATTGGACTCGTGATACACAAGCATGACTATAAATGTGAACCCGTGAATCCGCCAACCCCTGCACCTAGACATTTTCAGAAAAAATGAATAATAATAAACACAAAGATACAAAATATAATAATAATAAACACAGTTATTATCCCATTCCAAGTTTATTAGATATCACATCATAAAAGAGAACGAAGTTTATATCGATCATACATTTAAAAAAAATGGATTTAACATCCTTTAATAATTTTGTGTAATTAAATTGTACAATATTAATATTTAATATTAATAATTTAATATCTGGAAATAATGCTTTTAGATAATGTTAGATAGTTGATAGGGATCACCATCCGTCAACAATATCTCTCATCAATAATTAATAGTTGAATAACTAATTTATTAAAGGATAAAGATTAAATGAAGACAATTATTGAGTGTATCCCACCATCCAATCTTACACCCTCCCTGGTATTTTCAAAATAAAAAACACCTATCACTATAATTTAATATATCACACCTTTTAAATTCAATTAATATATTACTAATACAAACATGCAAAATATAATAATAATAAATACATTTTTTTTATCTTATTCAAATTTTATTAGATATCACCCAAAAAATACAACCAAGTTTATATAGATGAGAAAGTTTATTAGACTCAATAAAAAGTTATAATCAAAAGTACAGTGAAGGTTTTTTAAAACTTAAAATTAACTATTCTTGTTTTCAAATTTTGTTAATTTTATTTGAAATTTAAATGAAAAAAAATAAATTATGATTTTTACTCAATGTATTTACCATGAACTTAAAAAAAATTAGTTAAAAATTTTAAAATTCAACTATGAAAATATTGAAAAAAAACACAATTATATTGAATTTTATATTCTCATAAAATTAAGATAAATTTTATAATAATGAAATTATTAATAAATAAAAGTATTATAAAAATTTTATTCATTTTAATTTGAATAATTAAAATTATTTTAAAAAAAAAATACATGTTTAAAATTAAAATAAATATCTAGATTTTATTAAAATATCTATGAAAGCTAATGGTTATATGGAAGTTTGAGACCATAAAGTTTAAATTTCATTAAAGTTTATAGCCCGCCAGCCCGAAAGTCCGCCTATCAATTTGTATATGGTGGAACTACGGGTGATGTTTGGAGGACACGGAACAATAGAAGCCCAATTTTGAGCCCGCTAGCCCAGAAACCCGCGATCCAAGAAGAGGCTAAGTATGGAATGAGGAATCTGTCAATCGAACTCGTGATACATAAGCATGACTATAAATGTGAACACCTGAGTCCGCCAACCTACACACCTAGACATTTTAGGGAAAAAAAAAACGAATAATAATAAACACAAATATACAAAATATAGTAATAATAAACACATCTATTATCTCATTCCAAGTTTATTAGATATCACCTCATAAAAGAGAACGAATTTTATATCGATCATACATTTAAAAAAAAATGGATTTAACATCCTTTAATAATTTTATGTAATTAAATTATACAATATTAATAATTTAATATTTGTAAATAATGTTTTTAGATAATGTTAGATAGTTGATAGGGATCACCATCCGTCAACAATATCTCTCATCAGTAATTAATAGTTGAATAACTAATTTATTAAAGGATAAAGATTAAATGAAGACAATTATTTGGTGTATCCCATCATCCAATCTTACACCCTCCCTCATATTTTCAAAATAAAAAACACCTATCCCTATAATTCAATATATCACACCTTTTAAATTCAATTAATATTTTTTTTTCCAATAGAAAATTCGCTCCAAAATTATATTAATATATAATTTCTTTTACATCATCAAAGGATTATTTCCCATACTCTGAAACTAGTCTATACATGGAAATGCTAACCTGACTAAAAACATGTCCAACACAAAAAGAGATCCATCCATCACTATGATCTGCCACCAAACCTCTAAATACAAATACATAAAAGAACATAAAAAGAGAATAAAAAAGATTACACTACATAAGTCGACTATTTAGTGCATAAAGCCACAATATATACTAGATAAGCACTAGAACATGTTGATATGAAAGGTAGAGCCTGTTGTCCCTCGATCCCAAATATAATAGGATAATCTCCCTCTCGACTACGTCAGTGCATGCTTAGAGAGAAGGGCAGCTTCCATATTGAATTCCCTGAAAAATATGTTGAAAGTAGATACCTTGAAAGGATTTAATCAGCTCCATAATTCTTTGTTTCCAGCCTTCGATAGTGGTCGAATGGAGATTCCCTTTATGATTCAGCCAGTCAATAACCACCTTAGAATCCCCCATCACTTGAATATTTTTAATTTTCAAATGATTTGCTAGTGTGAGATAAGTCCAAGCTCCCAATAGCTCTGCTTTGGTATTAGAGCCTTCCCCACAATTGATATACCACCTGTACCTGGAAGAGTCTTGATCAATAATGAAACCCCCAGCACCACACTTTAGTCCACCTGCTGAAGATGCCCCATCAAACTATGCACAAGTAAAACCATTCTTCNTTGCTAGTGTGAGATAAGTCCAAGCTCCCAATAGCTCTACTTTGGTATTAGAGCCTTCCCCACAATTGATATACCACCTGTACCTGGAAGAGTCTTGATCAATAATGAAACCCCCAGCACCACACTTTAGTCCACCTGCTGAAGATGCCCCATCAAACTATGCACAAGTAAAACCATTCTTCAAAATGATTGGTCTTTGTCTAGTAATCTGAAAAATTTGAGAGCAGGGAACACTTGAAAAGGAGACAAGAGTCCAAAAAACTACGTCCCAAGCAGATGGAGTTGTATCTTCAAAGATCTCTTTATTCCTAGAAATCCATATATTCCAGCAAGTGATAGCTACCATCTTATTTGAGACATAGTAATTTGTAGTCCAGGAGTCCCAACAGTCTATGAACGAATTTCCAGCCCAAACATTTTTTATATGAAGTCTGTGTGTTATTCTGCACCAAACTGTTTTGGAGAAGGAACAGTGTAAAAAAGGTGGTTTATGTCTTCCCCATTTTGTTTACACATCATACAAATCCCTGGCCCTTCCCATCCTTTTCTATTTAAGACTTCCCAAGTGAGGATCCTATTATCCACAGCCAGCCATAAAAATATTTTGATCTTCAACTGTAGATTCCATTCCAGAGATTAAATCGCCATCCTCTCCAGATCGGAAATTTCTGGGTAGAAACGATCGCTTTATATATGTTCCTAATAGTAAGGACCCCCGAGGAATCGCCTCCAATCCATAGAATATTATCAAAAGTGTTTTGGAGAGATATACCGGCCCCTCTGATTTCAATGACATAATTTTCCCACTCATCAACAGTTTCTCTAGATAATCCCATCGATTCCCTACTCTTCCAGATCTTTGTACGAGATAGTGGATCTTGGCTAGCCAAAGTTTAAGCTAACATGGTAACATTCTTTTGTTTCAATGTATGGATAAGATTTGTCAATAGGATAGAGTTATCACCGAGGCCTAAAATTTTGTCTCTTCCAACGAAAACAAGATGGCCAGACCTTGACTACCAAGCCAGCCAATGTAAAATGATAGGAACGGAATTGGAGAGACTCGTCCAAATCCTTGAGGTTGAGGGGCTCTTTTGAGAAGCCAATCTAAGCCAATTTATAACTGTAGAGTTTGTAAAATATTTATCCATAATCACATTATGCCAAATTCCTTTCTGCATTAAGACCCTCCAAAGGGTACTTGCGTTCAGAGCCAAGTTAAAATGTGTCGGGTTACTGAAGCCCCATCCTCCATTCTTCTTTGGTCTGGAGAGAGTTTCTCATCTGCAAAGATGGAAATGTTGCGTTTATTTATTGCCATGCCATAGAAAATGAAACATCATTTTTCTAATCTTACAAAGAACATAGCGAGGGATAGCTTCTATGGACATCCAATATACAGGTTGGCCTTCCAACACTGTTTTGATAAGGATATATCTACCTCCCATGGACAGCCATCGGTTACACCATAAACCGATTTTCTTAGTAATTTTAGCTAATAACCAGCCCCGATCCTCTGCCTTTTGCATCCTAGTCTTCAGAAAATAACCTAAATATTTGAAGCCAGCCGATAAATCACTGAAAGTATAAGGAAGGATAGATTTAAAGGGTAACAACTCTTGATCTGACAACCCATCAAAGTGAACCGTAGTCTTTGTTTGATTCACCGATAGCCCAGAAGCCTTACAAAATAGATTGAAGATCCGATCAATTTCAAGCCATTCATGTAACTCAACCCTAGCCATAATGAGGACGTCATCTACAAACAATAGATGGATAATCTTTTGTAATCTAGACATTGTTATACCTGTGATCTTTCCTTCATCAATGTTGAATTTCAAAAGTAGACTGAGTCCTTCCATTACCAATATAAAGAGTAAAGTTGAAAGAGGAAAACCTTAGCGTAGTCCTCTGCCGCTTCTGAAGAAGTCGATAGCCTCACCGTTAATTAAAATTTCAAATGAAGTAGTGACACATAACATAATCTAGTTTGTCATCTGTAACCCAAACCCCACCTTTAGAAGTATTAGTCTTAAATGAGTCTAGTCTATACAATCATAGGCTTTCCTTAGATCGAGTTTTAGGATAAGGGATTTTATCTTTTTCTTTTTGATGCTATGTAGAATTTCATGGGCTGTACCTACGGTGTCCTGGATCCTTCTTCCTTGTAAAAAACCCAATTGCTCTTCAGAAAGTGATCTGGAGAGGAACGATTTTATCGGATTCACGATGATCTTTGAAATTATCTTGTAACAGAGATTACATAGAGAGATCAGACGAAAGTCTTTATAGGTAACCGGTTTATTTTCCTTTGGGATCAACATCAGAAAAGTAGCATTTAGACCTCCATTAATTTTACCTAATCTTCTAGATTCCTCCACCATTTCTAGAAATCCTCCCCAACTAAATCAAAAAAATATGAGAAGAACTCCACCGTCCAGCCATCTGGCCCTGGAATTGTTCCTTTCTTAAAATGATAAATAGCATCTTTGAGCTCCTCTAAAGTGACCAGACTGTACATCGAGCAAGACTCCTCCACATTAACAAACTAAGTAAAGAGTTTGATTACCTTTAATTGTTCAATCGTGTTTGTAGTAGGCGGCTCCTTGTATAGATTTTTGAAATATTGAGTCGTTGCATCCTTTAATGCTCCCTGTTCCGTCACCTTTGTCCCAACATTATCATAAATCTCCCAAATATGCTTCCGAGTTTTGTTGAAGGTAGCATATTTAAGAAAAAAAATTGTATTATTATCGCCACTAGCCAACCAGATTGCCCGACTGCACAATCTCCATTGATCTTCACCTTATTTTAAAATATTGTTTCTTACCCCTTCCATTTGCCGAAGTGATCATTCCTTTTCAAGATTTGAGGGATCAATAGCCAAATCAATAATCACCTCCTTAATGGCATATTCCAATGATAAAAGATTTTCATTATTTCTGGCTAGTTTCGCTTTATACCATAACTTTGTTTGTGATTTTAAAACTTTTAACTTCCAAACAATCATGTGTTGTTTGCTGCAATCAGACAAGTAACCTGGATCTTTCCACACCTTATGGACTAAATCCACGAAATTTTGATCCTTTAGCCATTTTGCATTCAGTTTGAAAGGATAAGCCTTAAATTTGAACGATAAATCCATTTGAAAAATAATAGGCGTATGATCAAAGATAAACAACAGTTCAACCCAGGACCTGTACATGCCAACCGTGGATAATAAATCTTCATAAACCAAAAGCCTGTCTAATATTCTAGCAATCACCTCCTTACCATGACGCCCATTGTTCCAAGTAGGAACCACCTTGGTTGGCTTGATATCAATCAAATTTCTAGAGAAAAAAAGGTCTCTGAAAAATTCATCATTTACCCCAATACCTGGTGTACCTCCACAGACTTCATCCAAGGAAAGTACAATGTTTAGATCCCCTGCAATTATTAAATGCTTAATAGATAGAAGCCCACTGTCTACCAAGGATTTCCAGAACTAGACCTGCTCCGAGCAGGGCCGTAAATATTAAGCAGCGCTAAATCCTGATTGTTGAATAAACATTTGCCTGTTAATAGAATACCACCTATAGTAATAAAAAGAGTCAATTCATAAATATTTTGATCCCACGAGACTAGCAGTCCCCCCGAAGTGCCAACAGAATTAACTGCACATGAAATCCAAGAAGGTCACATTAAATTCAATAAATCCCTTTCTCTCTCAGCATCCACCAAAGTTTCTTGAAAAAAGACAATATGAGGGCGAGCATTGTCCAAAAGTCTTCGAACTGAGGCCACTTTGAGGGTGCCTCCAACCCCTCTTACATTTAGAGATAATAAGATCATTACTTATCCCTCACCAGGGCTTTCATTGCTCTAAGAGCCCCACTATCGATGGAGGATGGAACCAACTCATCGGTTGAAGGTAAGGTTTGTGATAATTTCTTTCATGTACTACACATTTTTATAGGGGAGATTTCTACTCCAAGACCCCTAGACCAAGCATATTATTTCTCCTTTACCCCAGAATGAAGCTTTGTAGAATTGGTCTCAACAATATCTGAGTTTCTATGCAAGGTTTTCCCGAGAAAGGTTGGTAGTTAAATCGCAGTTGAGTTGTCCCTAATAAAAGGAATTAGTGAGTCCAAAACTGCACTAAGGGTTGATTCTCCTTCTTTTGGTTCTCTATAGCCTGGCACTAAATATTGGTCTAAGCAAGTAAGAAGGCTAGGTGAAGAAGCAGGTAATGGGTCCCAGGAGCCTGGAGAGCTAGAAAGTGGAAGCAGAGTAGGATCAGTAGATAGAGGCGAGGGAATGTCAAGAGGAACAGACAACCTCTATTCAGAAACCTTATAAGGGGGGGAGTTCCCAGCCTTCAATAAAGTCGGGGTCGTCACCACAGGAAGGTTTTTTTTTATTCCCCCTTCATCGTTTCCAATAAACGTCAAGGTAGATGCTTATAGCCATCTAGAACTTTCCAAAGCACTTCTTTCACACATCGATAAAGACGAGTAAAAAATGGGGCATAAATGCTTTAATTTACCTGATAAAGAATTTTCTTCTTCAGTCTGTATGCCTGCCTCCAGTACAAAGAGTGTAGAGTCAATTCCATAGGAGTCTCTTTCATCCATATAGGCTGGTGGGTCCTCACGTAGAAGAGAATCTTCTGAATTTTCATTCGATAGCTTTCCTGAGCAATCTCAACGCAGGTGACCGGTTTGACGACACCAACTACACCGGAATGGAACACCCAAATAGTCCATCTTCTAAGCAAATTGTCGGCCATGCCATTCAATCACCAGTTCCTTGAGGAGACCTCCATGGATATTGACCTCCACTAAGATCCTTCTGACTTTCCTGACAATACTTTCCAAGGTAGAGATATCCAATGTGATGAAGCACCCCAATGCATCTCCAATCACCCTCAAATCACCTTAATTCCACATGTGTAGGGGCAAGCCCGACAGAAGGACCCACAAATGTCGATAATGAAAATATTCAGTTCACGGGTCAAAGGCCACCCTCCATCGTTTTAACATTAGAGTGCTTCCCCCAATCACCAGAATCTGTTCAGCAACAAATCCACATCTTCTAGTGTCTTTCAAATAAAACCCAACCATCCCTTCGTAAGACAAAGCATCTCGGGCTCATAACCAAGCAGAGGAAACCAAAACTTTGTTATCCACCCCTAAACTGAACTATTAGCAAGATGGGAGTAGGACAATCTACCCACCAGTTCACACAGATCCAATCTAATAGTTTCTTCCAATCCCACATCCGAGCCCAGCACAATTCTCCTCACCCACTTATTGGGCTTCCATGCCCTCCTCCTAGCTCTAGGCGGCTTAATGGGTATACTGGGGTTATTGTTTCTAACTGGTTTTTCACCTCCTTTAATACCCAAGTTTGAGACAAGAGCAACCTTAGGCTCACCACTAAGATGCTCAAAGTTTGCACCAAAAGAGGGAGCAGATAGATGAGCAAAAACCACAGACGTCTCTAAAGAAGGATCACGTCTATGAATACAGTTTCCAGGAGTAGCGTTGGTGCCAAGATCAAGGTGCAGTTTACAAGAGGTGTGAGTAAGATGGCCTGGTGAGCTACTCAAGGAATCCACTTTGGAGAAAATACCTTCTTGCTGCCAACTTACCTCATCTACAGGGCTCATTAAGACCCTGACATCTTCAAATATGTCAGTACCAGATGGGGGAGCCATATTAATACACCTGTATAGCACTACAAGAAGCTATAACTACTTATTAATCTAGATACGTATAAGGAGGTTGGTGGAAAGTATTAAAGCTGATGTGTATAATACGACAAGACCACCCCACTAGATGCTAACAAGCTCCATACAACGAAGAGAGTTTCAATTTCCCAAACTTGCAAAGAGAAGGTAAAGACACCTCGGGCAACGTCAAAACATGAAAGTTAAGGTAACCAGTTCGGTAGTGCTACACAATAGAAGTCCAGTGCAGTGAGGAAAATGCGTGAAGTAAGCAAAAGAACTATGACTAGACATCAGAACACTAATGAATGGACATCCCAGCACCTGAAGCACCCAAAGACTCCGAGAAAAAACTCAAAATGTCCTTACCGAAGCAGCTAAACCTCAAACCTAAGTCAAGGTAAAGGTTTGAACCCCCTGGTGGTTGTGTACACGCCATTGTTGATTCATCGATCTTTCTCGCCTAGTTGCAGGATTCAAAATCCCTAGAAGGGGTTCAAATAAAGTGTCTCCCAATACCAAATGTTGCTACTCAAAAGTTTTCCACTTAATATATTACTAATACAAACATGCAAAATATAATAATAACAAATACAATTTTTTTATTCCATTCAAAGTTTATTATATATCACCCAAAAAATACAATCAGGTTTATATAGATGAGAAAGTTTATTACACATCAATAAAGAGTTATAATCAAAAGTAAAGTTTTTTTAAAACTTAAAATTAACTATTCTTATTTTCAAATTTTGTTAATTTTATTTGAAATTTAAATTAAAAATAAATAAATTTTGATTTTTACTTAGAGTGTATTTACCATAAACTTAAAAAATTTAGCTAAAAATTTTAAAATTCAATTATGAAAATTTAAAAAAAAAAAACACAATTATATTAAATTTTATATTCTTATAAAATTAAGATAAATTTTATAATAATGAAATTATTAATAAATAAAAGTATTATAAAAAAATTATTCATTTTAATTTGAATAATTAAAATTATTTTTAAGGAAACGCTCTGCAACTAGGGTTTAGAATTGCACCGTCGCTGCCAGGAACTGTGTCACCACGACGGTTGCCCCACGGGGGCTCATGGCTCGCAGGGAAGGGGCGTCGACTGGTGTCTCCTACAGCCAAGCCACGGCAAATGAGAACCTTGAAGCAGGAGGAAAACGGCTGACCTTTGAGACGCCTCAAGACATTCGCTCGCAGCTCCTCGCGGACGGGACTTTCAAGGACCGGGAGATGGATATTGACATGGTTAAGGAAACTAGCCCTGCAAATGCCTCAGTACCTTGGATGTTGGGTAAATGCATTCCATAGGCACCACAGGCTCCAAAATATATCATAAGATCGCCTCGCATAGAAGAGCAGAAGCAATATATGTGAGACTATGCCCTGGTGGGAAAATTTCTAGGGCTCTGGCCTTCTGAGCGTGATCTAATCAAGTGGATACAACACTGGTGGAAACCAAAAGGACATTACAACCTGCAACTGGGATCCAAAGGGTTCTTCACAATAATCCTCCACAATCTTTAGGATCGCAACCACATCTTTGACGAGGGCCCATACTTTTACAACTCGGTTGGACTCTTCCTAAGATTCTGGACGGAAAAGTTCAGCCCGGAGAAGGAAGACTTTGCCCATGTGCCGGTTTGGATTAGACTGTACTCTCTTCCCCAGGAATTCTGGTTGGAAGAGGTCTTAGACGGCATTGGCAATACCATTGGCATCTATGTTAAATCCTCTGAAGCCACCAAGCAGTGGCGCTACACATCCTACGCGTGAATCTGTGTGTATCTGAACATAGCAAAGTCGCTCCCAGGATCCATCACGTTGGAGTATCATGACGAGGACTGGTCACGGACCATTGACTATGAACATATTCCATTTCGTTGTAGGAAATGTCACGAACATGGTCATCTCTTTAGAGAATGCCCTCTCAATTCGGCCCACAAAGAAGGGAACCCAGAAAGCGGCAAAGACAAGGAAGGCTTCATACAACCAGTAGGGAAGAGGTGGCAAGGAGGTAGAAAGCAACCAGCTCAGGTAAGTAAAGATCCCTCAACCAACAATAAGTTTGCAATTTTACATGATCAACCCGAAAACCCCATAACCCAGGCAAATCCGAATGCACTACCCCTGGACAAGGATCCCCAGCCAGTTATCCAAACTACCGAACGGACCCCACAGAGTAAGGAACCAGATCTCCCTTCCCTAGACCCAGCACGAGATCCACAAGATTTGCAAGAGATAGAAGATGGGGATGAGGAAATGGAGATGGAGGAGCAAGATCTAGCAGGGGTAGATCTGGAGCATTTGGAGCATGCCTATAGGTAGCAAAAACTTTACACCATACCCAGGGATCAACTGCGGAAGGTGCACAAATTTTTTCTCAACTCTTTAGCCGGATCCTCAGCACGTGCTAGCAAAGCCTTGGGAATCCAGGGTAACCAGACAAACAACCCAAACAAAGCCTAGAAAGATGAAAAGAAAAGGGGGAGGAAATCCACAAACAAGCTCATACAGGAAATAGGAAACTTCATGGTGAACTCAGGGCAGATCCACCTAATCTCGGACAGCTTCCCTCCTCTTTCCGCTCCTCCATCATCATGAAGATCATATCATGGAATATCAGAGGCCTCAACGGACGTAGAAAACAAAAAATGCTACGAGAATTGGTATTAGTGGAAACACCAGACATTGTTCTATTGCAGGAAACAAAATGCGCTTCAGAAGAAATTGAAAGGCTACTTACCTACTGCTGGAGGCAGGGAAGAGCGGCCTCAATCGACGCCACAGGAATGGCTGGAGGACTGACAATCCTCTGGAACACCAACGCCGTGCTGATGGAAAACTTTTTCACCACCAAATGGTCCATCACAGTTGATTACAGGCTTATCAGCTCAAACAAGCCTGGACATCTGACCAATGTCTACGGCCCGTCCACTCCACAAGACAAGCAAGACTTCCTCAAAAGCCTGAGTTATTTATTGATGCAAGGTCGTGACCCTCACGGTCCAACCCGCTCTCACCAGGACCTTCTTTCACACGACCGAAGAGCCAAAGGCTCTTTCAACTTCTCTCGGGAGTTCTTAATACCCACAGCTATTTCCTCGGCGATCTCCCCTTCGCGTATCGGGAAATCGAAATTCGCGATATCGTGAATCTCGTGAACTCGCTTCTCATGCAATTCAAAACCCCGAACCCCGATGGTCAACGGGTCAACGCTTCTTCCTTGGCGGGGATTTCCCTATCGAGAAATCAGCGAATGTGGTGTCGCAGTTCACACGCCTCCCAATTCTCCGAACCCCGAACTCCGATCTGACGCCACCTGTATTTCAAAAACCCTTGTGGTCCCACTCAGCCACGTCACCTCCTTCTCTCATGCGATCGGGAATCGTGGGTTCGCGATTTCACTGGTGGTAATTCCGTTGCAATGGAAAACTCCGAACGTCGAATCCCGACCTCCCGGGATCCGATGCCATGTGTCCCCGTGGTGATCGACGGCTCCGACTGATTCGGGAAATTGCCAATCGCGATTTTAAAGAGTATGAAACTCTTACCTCGCCAAACACCGAACGCCGATCCCCGATGGGCATTGGTCCTTCCCTCCTGCGCTTATGGACTAAAACCTCGCGCAGCTTTTCCCTGATCCAAGGGTCAGCAGGATTTCGCGAATTCGTTCTGCGATCCTTGACCGTTGATTCTTCGCCTTGAGGATTTCTCCTGCTCCAAAGCTCCGTTTCTGTTCGAGCCCTTCCTGGGTCCTTCTCCTACTATATCAAGAAGGAACTATCCCTCCTGAGCTTGTTAATCTCGGCTCCTTCAGAGACTTTTCGCACACTCTATGTGCTCGGCCTTCAACAGTTCTCTAGGTGTTGAATGCTTTCAGGTCCTGTGCACTCAAAACCATAGTAAACCCTGCCTTCCTCTTCTCAGACTAGCTGTTGAGACTTCTATTCCAGCCTGCACTCCTCCTGCACGGCTTCCTCAACCCAAATCAACTTCTGGGCAGACGAGAATAATCGTTTAACTGTCTGACCTCATCAACGCACTCTATGCGGATGAATTCGACTGCACACTATGCAGGAATCTCCTGGCTCAGACAGAGAAACAATTGAAACTCATTTTCCTCTCTTTCAGGCTTCAATAAATCTCTGAAAACACATGCACAACATATTCACAACAAATGCATACAAAGGAAATAGAATATTCATGAGCACATAAGCAACATCATACAGAGAAACAACACAAACCATGAAAGTGAATCAAAGACTTCCTTCTATTAATTCAATCTGTATATGGGTGTTCTTCACAAGTTCTCTGCTCTGTTCTTCCCTTGCTCCTATTCTCAATAATTCTGAATATGATACAATAATACAAAGGAGGGTGCCTATATTCCGTTTGCCCTCTCGAATTCCACAACTATCAAATCTACAATTA
>SNQJ01S0065076.1:45852-60023 GCA_010110895.2 Picea sitchensis | reverse complement strand
CTGACTAGCACAAGGGTAGATGATTTACCAGAAGAAATTCAGGAACTGCTGGAAGAGTTCGCTGACATAGTAGTGGACGAATTACCTCGTTCGTTGCCACTGATCAGAAGTGTGAGTCATCATATTGAACTCATACCAGGAGCTAGTTTTCCAAACAAAGCCACGTACAGATTGACGCCGCAAGAGAATGAAGAGGTTAAGAGGCAAGTCCAGGAGTTATTGGACAAAGGTTTAGTCAGGGAAAGCTTGAGTCTGTGTGATGTTCCAACAGTACTCAGTCCGAAGAAAGACAGAGGATGGAGGATGTGTACTGACTCGAGGGCGATCAACAATATAACCATCAGGTATAGATTTACATTGTCAAGGATGGATGATCTGATGGATTGCTTGAGTGGAGCAAAATATTTTTCAAAGATTGATTTTAAAAGCGGTTATCAAATCAATCTTTGAAAAATATGTTCAAATCCGCATGAGAGAAGGTGATGAATGGAAGACAACATTCAAAACCAACGAAGGGTTGTATGAATGGCTTGTTATGTCGTTTGGATTAACAAATGCGTCGAGCACCTTCATGAGGTTGATGAACGAAGTCCTGAAGGAGTTCATCGGAAAGTTTTTCATTGTGTATTTGGATGACATATTGGTTTACAGTAAAACAGTGGCAGAGCATCTGAAGAATTTGGCTACAGTGATGCAGAGATTATAGTAGGAGAAGTTGTTGATAAATATGAAGAAAAACTCATTCATGAAGACAGAGCTCATTTACTTGGGATTTTTTATTTTGGAAAATGAGTTGAGGATGGATCCAGATAAGGTGGAGGTAATCAAGAATTGGCCATCACCAAAGAATATCTTTGAGGTGAGAAGTTTTCATGGATTGGATAGTTTCTACCAGAAGTTCATCAGGAATTTCAGTGGAATTAGTGCAGCGATGATGGATACAGTGAAGAAAAGACACAAGTATTTTCACTGGACATAAGAGGTTGAGAGGGGTTTTAATCTGTTGAAGAGGAAGATCATAGAGCAACCAGTTCTGGTGTTGCTAGATTTCCAAAAGACATTTCAAGTGAAATGTGATGCAAGTGGATTCGCAATCGGGGCAGTCTTGAGTCAAGAAGATAGGCCGATAGCGTACTTCAGCGAGAAGCTGAATGAAGCAAAAGTGAAATACTCCACTTATGATAAGGAGTTTTATGCTATCATCCAGGCATTGAAGAAATGGAGGCATTACTTAATCCCGAAAGAGTTTGTCTTATATAGTGACAATCATGCATTGCAGTTTGTGACTCCATAGGAGAAGTTGAATCAGAGACATGTAAATGGGTTGAGTACATGCAGAATTTCACTTTTGTGATTAAACATATTTCGGGTACTGCTAACAAAGTGGTTGATGCTTTGAGCAGGAAGTGTTTGCTATTGCAAGAGTTCAAAGTCAAAACGTTGGGTTTTGATGATCTCAGGAACATGTACGCAGATCATCCAGATTTTAAGGAGGCATATGAAGTAGCTGAGAATCCAATTCTCAGAGATAGAAGCCAATGGGTAGAATACATGATCCAGGAAGGATTACTGTTTAGAGGTAATCAACTGTGTATTCCGAAATGCTCCATGAGGGAGAATTTGCTGAAGGAGAAACACAATGGAGGATTGACAGGGCACTTTGGTCACGACAAGACGTTCACAAAGTTGAATGGGTCATATTTTTGGCCGAGAATGCGAGCAGATGTCAAGAGATTCGTAGACAGATGCAGAATTTTCCAGCAGTCGAAGGGGAGAAAGCAGAATGCGGGATTTTATCAACCATTTCCCATACCAGAGAGGTCGTGGGATGTAATCAGCATGGACTTTGTATTGGGGTTGCCAAGAACACAAAGAGGTTGTGATTCAATCTTTGTCGTGGTGAATAGATTTTCCAAAATGGCACACTTCATACCATGTCAGAAAACTAGTGACGCAACTCACATTGTGAATCTATTTTTCAAAGAAGTCATTCGACTTCATGGCTTACCAAGGAGTATAGTTTCGGATCGAGACACCAAATTCATAGGGAACTTTTGGAGGACCTTATGGAAGAAGCTGGGAACTAACTTGTCATTTAGTTTGGCTTATCATCCTCAGACGGATGGACAAACAAAAGTGGTGAACAGAAGTCTGGGAGACTTGCTGAGAAGCTTGGTGACAGAGCACCACAGCCAGTGGGACAACATATTACCACAGGCAGAGTTTTCTTATAACGATTCATTTAACAGGAGCACAGGGCAGATTCCATTTCAAATTGTCTATGGCATGCAGCCGAGAGGAATTTTTGAACTGAGAGATTCAGAACAAATTACGACTAGGAGCGTTAGTGCAGAAGAATTCGCAGAGGCGATGAAAGAAATTCACAATCAGGTGAAGGAGTGATTGCATAATTCAAGCCAGGAATACAAACGCAGAGCAGATCAGCACAGAAAACAACTTCAGTTTGAGGTTGGTGATTTGATTCTGGCACATTTAAGGAAAGAAATGTTCCCAAGGGGAACATATAATAAGATGAAAATGAAGAAAATCGGGCCATGTAGGGTCTTGAAGAAATTTGGGGTGAATGCTTACGAGATTGAATTACCCGATGGGATCAGAATTTCTCCGATATTCAATATCTCAAATTTGTACCCATATAAAGCTGAGGAAACGTGGACTGGAAATGAGCAGCCAGTGATCTAGTGGACAAAGAAGATGCCACTTGCAGATAAGCCGCAGATGGAGTGCATACTGGACAAAAGAGTTAGCAAGAGGACTAGGCGGAAGCAATACTTTGAATATTTGGTCAAATGGAAGAACCATCCAGTTGAAGATGTCAGCTAGGAGAACGAAGCAGAGATCCAGAAGCATGGATAGACCGTGTGTGAGCTCATGGACAGGAGCCCATGAAAATTTTCAAGCAAGGAAGTATGATGCAGGAGCATCGCCAACATCAAGCGAGCCAGCGTGGAAGCAAAAGACAGCTGGACAAGCGCCAATGCAAATTTTGAAATCACCTTGAATTTGATGCACCGTCTTAAATGAAGTCATTAAAGAACAAGCTCACTTGTAAAATGTAAATGGACCTTGAGCGATTTTCTCTCATCCTTAGTAGGTAGAAGGCATTTAAAGTAGTTAATGCAAGTAGATAGAATTTAATTCTAGATTAGACAGTTTTAGAGCGCAAGAGGGAAACAGGATATAGACACCCTCATTGTGTATTGTATGGTAGTAGATGAAGCAACATTGTTGGGAAGAGCAGGAGAAGCAGAGAGCTGCATAAGAACACCCATGTACAGATATTTGGATTAATACAAAGAGGTTGATTCAATTTCATGGTTTCGTGTTTGTTCTCTGTGTATTCATGTTGAAAGATATGCTCATGAATGTTTGCTTCCTGTTATACATTTTCTTTATATGTTGTGTATATGATTTCATGTTTTGAGTTTGAAGTCTAAAAGGAAGTAGGAATGAGTTTCAATTGTTTCTCTATCTGAGCAAGAGTTCCTGCAAGGAGTGCAGTTGAAGTGTCTGCAAGGAGTGCGTTGACAAAGGGCTCAGGTAGTTTAGCTTTTGTTCTCATTCATTCAAAAGTGCAGATAGGCATAGGAGTCGTGCAAGGAGTGCGCAAGCTGAGCGAAGCCTCAGGGTTGTGAACCTGAGTGAAGCGTTGAGAGACTGTTGTTGCAGGTGTGCGCAGGGTCGAAGGAAATTCAACACTTAGGAGTGGTTGAAGGTTGCCGCAAGGAGTGCGCGCAATATTCTTCTTTAAGACTCGACGTTGAGAGAAAACTCAGGAGGTATAGGACCTTCGAGTAATCGTCAAAGAGAAGCACAGGAATCTTGTGCAGTGGAGTGTTTAGCAGGCGTTGCAAGTTTGCTCCACAGGAGGATGATTTTCACAGAGAGAAACACTTTGGTTAGTTGTGCAGAGATTCGCCAAGGAAGAGATGGACGATCAGAGTTCTCTGAGGAGGATTCACGAATTTCCGTGAGCCGTCAGATCTCACAGAGAAGCAGGGGAGATACGGTGAAGTATTCCCTAAAGGTTCAAAGCTCAGGAGAGGCAGGACCGTATATCCAAGCCACAGGGGCTGTTGGATTTACACGTGGTTGGCCATATCGGGGTTTCGTGGGTGGAAGTCCCGTAAACATTGCAACAGGAATCGCGATATCACGAAATGCGAAATCCTGACAGCTAAGAGGATTTGTGTGGGCCACGGAGGAGTCAGAGGAGCGGACAGGTGGCACACCATTTCGGAGTTTTGTGGGGTGAAGTCCCGAACTCATTACATCAGGATTCGCGATACTGCGAAGTCCGAAGTCCCGACAGGGTTGAGGTAGCGTTGAAAAGTCAAACTCGTGCGTGTATCAGAGTTTCGGCAAATCGGGATTTGGGAGTCGAAGGGACAAGTTGTTCGACATCGCAATTTTCGAAATCGTGATAGAGGAAATACCGAAAGGGAAAGGGAAAGGTCAGCGTTGACTGTTGTTGGGTTTCGAGGATTCGAGAGACCAACGCTCGACCATTCGATTCGTGAAAGTGCGAAGTCCGATCTCCCAAGTGTAAAGAGGGGATCTCGTGAGAGTTGTTGTGGGTGCAGATTTCCCGATAGGGAAATAGAAGAGTCGTTTAGAGTTCTTCGGGTCGTGGTAAAGGAAAGATCCTTTGTTGACGTGGACCTTCCGACCTGCGGGTTGAGGGCGTCGACATCAATATTTCTTTGTTGTTATATTAATGCTAAATATTCCTTACAACATTTCATAACTTCTTTTGCATGGAATCCAAACAGATCCTTCTGTGAACAAAAAACTTCCAATACAATCCTTCAACAACCCTTCTATAGCTCAATATAAAACTCAAGGATGTCCAAAAATGTTCCTCTCATCCTATCCCACAACTTTTTAAAGCAAAAAATATAAAAATATACTCATGCCATATTACATTGAAGAAGTACAGATACAAAAAAATATGTCATGCATCACATAGTCCAAAATTAAAATATCACTATTCCCTTTTAGATGGATCTAATAAAATTATTGTGATCAAATTCAGTGGAATGACCCTCCACTTCTACCTAGAAAGTAACCTACACATTCAAATAAGTAGATAGCAAGCTAAACATATGATATACATTCAAGAAACCATAGAGTAAAAGTGCCATGTCAAAATGACAACAAATTTACCATTCATCATTTGCTTAAATTGCTAAATCCTTGTTTATTTTTTATGCTAAAAGATGAAACTTTTAACCTATACATATATATGAAAGTAAGAAAATAGGAATCTAAACATGTAAGTACACTATACATGCAAGAAATAAAATAGTAAAAGTGCCAAACCAAAATGAAAACAAAATTTACCATGTGTTATTTGCTTAATTTGCTATATCACTGTTTATTTTTTCTCCTCAAATCTAAATTGCTTAACCTATACATGAAAGTAAGCTAAACATGAAACAAATGAGATCAATTTACTTTATAGGCCTATTTTCTCTCTTGTATTTTTGATAAATATGAAAAAAATTATAAATTTTTTCCCTATTTTCTTATATGGGGTATATGGCTCTCAAGAAATCACATGATCTTTCAAGAATTAGTTTTGAATCCTACCCAATTAGTTCAAAAAATAAGTTATATTTTGCAAGTAGTTGGAAACCCTTAGAAGAAGGCCATCATGGAGTGCCAAGGGAACCTAACATTGACTATGGAAAGGCATGGGGGTTCTTTGATGGAGTATGCCAAGGAACCATAGGCCTATATGGAGCAGGGGGAATTCTGTTCTTTGAGGCATGTCACTATATTTATTTAAAATATGCTATTGGACAAGGGACAAATAATTGGGCATAATTTTATGCTTTATGGTTCCTTATGAGGACAATGGTGGACAAAGGCCTTAAATACTTGCAAATATTTGGAGACTCAAAGTTATTAATGGACTAGGGAAACAACAAGCGTAGAATTGAAAATTTGTATTTAACTCTTATTATGAATGTACTTCTGGAGGTAAAAAGTAGTCTCAATGAAATCTCTTTTGCACATATTTGTAAGGAATTTGACTCAAACGTTGATAATCTTTCTAAAAGGGACTCTCACTAAAAAAGAATTCAAAGATGGCCCCCTCTTCATACATAGAAATATATATTTACTAATATTGTTGATTGATAAAGCTCATGATAGAGCTTAGCTACGGTTTTGTTTTTGTTATAAGATAAAAACATGGGGTTTTAAATCCCTTTCTATTTTTTGAGTTATTTGTTTTGTAAAGGATACCTTTTGGAGCCTAGGATGAATGTAACTATGTAGTTATAGGATTGAAGTTATTTTTGTCTACGGACAATACAATTTCTAAGTTTTATGTGCATTCATAGGCAATCATATGTATATTATGTTTTTATACTTTGAAATATCGAATATAATTTTTTTTGAGAATGTAGATTTTCACAGTTATTCATAATGTATTTGATTTTTTTGGACATAAACCATGTGTGGAATTACGAAACATCCAATGTTTCGAGTGGACACTCCACCCATCGTCAGGGACACATAAAATCTTAAAAGATAATAGAAAAGAGTGTGCTAGGATTTTTCATTTATAGCGTGGAATAATAGTAAAATATTAAGGGATATTTGAGAGGAAAATAAAGGCCATTGAATGTGAAATAAAAGAATAAAGTAGGTTAAATAAAAATTTTAGGGAAGGGGGAGATCAATTGAAAGGATTGATTACATAATGATAAGTAGAATTAGAGATAGGGACCTACGAGCTAAGATGATAAATATATCCGAAAATAATAAGAGACCAGGAAAGCAAGGAAGGGAGGGGGAGTTAAGAAAAATAGTAGGAAGGAAAATTAGTGGGGGTTAAGTGATCCGAAAATCCTTAGATGTTAATTTACTCTTAAAGATATATGTTAAAATCTAACCTGATTCAGAATATTTCTTGATCATCTTTGACATATTTGCTTAGCACATGTGAATCTTTTACTTATCCAAAACTTCATGAAATGATGAATAATTTGTAGAATAATGAGAGATAACACAACAAAAAATAAAAGAAATAATAAGACAAGATTTGATGGTGAAGTTCACCCGATACCAACTTCTGGGCTACATCTCTGAGTCCCCTTCAACAGTGAGATTGCTCTTCATTAATCTCAAATGTCAAAAAGTTATAATGAAATAGACTTACAAAGATAATTTTGAAGTCACTCTTAAATTCTACTAATCAATTCTAAAAAAAGAGGTTACCATTGAATTCCTCTCGAAATTTTGAGAAAAATGCGTATAAACTTGACTATGTTCAGAACTGGCTCAAAATGCCCCCCTTCTTCATGCAAAACAATGCGCTCAAACTTTAATACAAGGAAATTTGAATTAAGATCTTCATAGACAACTTCTTAGCACAAAATAGACATCACCATCATGTTCCTCTCAAAAAACTAAGAAGATTGAGTATAAACACGACCATGTTTGGACAAAAGGGCTCAATGACACGCAAAATAATGCAACACCATAACTATACACCTCTTGGCACAAAACTCTATGCACTTGTACCTTGTCTCTGGATCCGTTCCTGGTCTAAATAGGGAGCAGGACCCCAACCTCCATCCAGAATCCTTATCACACTTTAAATGCAATTTCCTCCATGGTTATAACCAACCGGAGTTGGTGGCATATTGGTCGACAATTGTTTTGTGAAGTCATTGGAATCTTTGGTGGTGGGTCAGGGGTTGAAAACCCACAAAGTCCTCCACTTGGGTTTTGTTATATATATATAGTATTAACCATATGGATTCGGTTGGTCCCCATGGGGCACGATGTTTTATCCCAAACCAACTTTTCCTTCTCGAAGGTGCCACATGGCGCCATTTAATTGGCCCATGTGGTATCCTATGACTAGTCCACTTGTTTCCAATTGTTCCCTGCCACATCATGTCTCCGTACTGTACGACCCTACCATATCACCTGCAAATTGTGCGACCACCTATCTGACACGTCATCGTATGGTAGGCCACATGTCACCTTGCTAGTGGTGCAACTTGGACCATAGGGCCTACCATGTCATCTATATAGATGAAACGTGGCACTTTCCTAGTGGTCCAACTAGATTCCAAATCTTCCAAATCCAGGTGACACATGGTAGATCTTGGTGCTGCCATGTCAACATGATGACATCATGTTGATGTCACCTATCCACATGTCACTCTCTGAGCTTGTCGCTTGTTGTACGGATGATGACATCATCAACTGTAAAAAAAGGACACATGTCACCCTCTGATTCATCCACTTCAACTGTACGAATTCCACATGGTAGTCTTTCGTACTACTACATCAGCATGCTAACATTATCTGTACAGTCTGTCCAGTCATCCCTTTTTCCATGTTTTTATCAAAATTTTGAAA
Organism: Picea sitchensis; assembly: GCA_010110895.2. Lineage (NCBI taxonomy): Eukaryota > Viridiplantae > Streptophyta > Pinopsida > Pinales > Pinaceae > Picea > Picea sitchensis. The sequence goes on along the minus strand of SNQJ01S0065076.1, from coordinate 51,617 downwards.
GGCCATAACTTTCTCATATGACGTCCTTTTGGGGAGATTCACATGTCGTTGGAAAGATATTTTCAATCTCTACACGATGAAGTCATTTTCAAGAGAATTTGAGATGGTCAATTTTTTAGCATTCTTATATCCTCCTAGATCTCTTTGAGTATTTCAAATCCTCCTGGATCACACCTTCCCACTGAAGAAATTTTGGACCTCCAATAGTATGTATATTTCAACAACTTAGTGATGATAACTCTTCCCCAGTCTTCCACCTTAAAAACATTTTATTCAACAACTTAGTGATGATAAAGCACCTTCACTCTTCCACCTTGCTGAAATATATTTGATTGATTCCCATCTTGGAATTGATCTTCTGGATCTTCATCTTGGATACGGATTTGATCTCTTTATTGAACTTTCATAAACTCAGGGAAACCAATCTAGATCAGTGTAATTTTTTTTGTTTCTATGCAACATGGCTCTGACTCTGGCTCTTGGAAATAACTCTAACTATGGCTCTTTGCTCATGGTTATTGGTGCTATTTTAGATCTAGCTCTGGTTCTAGTTCATTGGTTCCTTCATCACAAAATTCTTCTCATTGACTCTCTGCTATGAAATATCTAGATCTAAATCCTGAACTCAACATTCACTCCCATATCCTTCTATGTTGAAGATAGGTCATCTCAAAAATCATGAAACCAATGATCTATTCCTTTCCCATCTTGGCTTAATTGTTCCTGTACCGTTGATTTATCTGTAGGAGTCTCTGAATGAAATCCCTTTTCGTTTCCTCTCTCCTTCGCTGAAAGAAAAACCCAAACATATTTTCCACAAACTTTTGTACTTCTTGACTTGCTTCTTCTCAAGGTTTACATCTACATGAACATGGCATAACATGTTTAAGATTTTCATATCACAAAGCATACTTATTTCACCTTCTCTCTTTATAAAGAAGAATATTTCTTTACCAGCTCTAGGAATACATTGCATAACTATGATGCTCTTCCCACTTTTGATCTACATGTTCCAACTACCACATTCTTTTGTTCCTTCACCTTTGTACTTCAAAATAAGAATTACATAGGCAATTTGATCCATATGTAGTTCATTAGCTGATAATAACAACAATTGTCTATATTGTTGTCGAAAGGATTCAAAAGTTCTTACAATATTCCTCTCACTCTCAAAATTCTATAAGAAGTGGCTAATAAGCCCTCTATTACAACAATGAAAATAAACTTTTAGAAGGTATTTACATATTCATAATAACATTTCTATTTACAAATATACATATTTACAAATATACATATTTACAAATATACATATTTACAAATTTTATTTCCAAAATGGAATCTTTTCCGATACCTATCTAGGGACAAATATAGGTGGCTTCTTCATGGAATCATTCTTCCCTTAGTACTTGAAGGATTCGTATAGCTTCTTGTCTCTGACAATGCCTCTGAAATTGCCTTTGAAAATGAATCCAAATAGCCACCGAATCCAATTATAGGTCGTTCAAGCAACCTATATAGTCTCTCCTTTATGATACCCAACACTATTGTTGTGCCCTGAGTAGCTTTCTCTGAATACACTATTACTTGTCCATCCTGAAACGTAATTTCATATCCTTCATCTTAGAAAGATGAAACTGAGAGTAAGTTTTCTTTCAAATATGGAACATATAACATATGTTCTATTCCCAGAAATCCTCTTGAATCGAGTTGGAATCTTACATAACCAACTCCTTTTACTACTTGTTTGGTGTTAGTACAAGATACCACATAGAAATATGTGTCAATTTATGAGAAAGTAAGGAATATTGATCTCATTCCTATCATGTGGCGAGATTCCCTTGAAACATACCTCAATTTCTTCATACACTACATTGATGACAACAACCCTCAAGAAGAATTCTTTCTCGAATCTCTCAACAAGACTATCGACTTCACTTGGGGTTGCTACCCGTCTTCTTGTAAGTGCCTTTACATCTTCCTGGTTATGCTTTAGACACAAGTGTGGATAAAGTTTCCAACACTTCTCTATCTGATTTCCACTCTTACCACAATAAGAGCATAAGTTCTTGTTCCCTTCTTGGAACCACAATACTTTCTTTCCATTCTCCCTATTCGTTTGTCTTGGAAAATGACCTTTGTCTCTATCCTACGTCTTGGACGACTTCCCCTGTAAGGACTTTACTTTTCAAAATTTCACCATATTATGGTTATTATCTCCACAGAAAACACATGGAAATGTAGACCATAAATTCATGTCGGTCTTACTAGTGGGAAATGTCTTCATTCCCTCTTTGGAATGCTCATGTCTTCCTAGAGATGTCTTGCATTTGATACCTTTCTCTGGGATGGAAGGTTGTTTTGGTAGAATCAATTTCTTATGAAGGACCTTTTGATTTGAAGTTATCCTTACTTCATCCATCCTAGAGCATTCTCCATCTTGACGGGGAGAAGAAGAATATGATGAATTATCTTCCTCATATACTATCTATAAACTTTTCATAGGAGATAGTATCTCTTGAATGGGAGACTTTTCCTTCTCCACTTTCCCAGCTTCATAGAATGGTGCCAATATTTGTTCCTTAGCCTTCAACTCTCTTTCCAATTCATGAATAATACCTCTAAGGAATTATTCATGACATATCAATCGATCTTGAAGCCTATGCTTCTCCTCCTCGAGGGATTGTAGTTGCATCCTTAATTCAAAATTCTCCTTCTGAATATTTCAATTCATGTCCCTTTGAAGCCTTAATTTCATGAGATATTTATTCATGTTGTCCTTTGCAACAAAGAGATCTTCTGTTAAGGAGTCTTCAAACACCTTCACCAACTTGAGTCTTGGACCTTGTCACATTCACTTGCAAACACTTGTCAAAAATTGGATCTGATACCAACTTGATCCGAAAATCCTTAGATGATAATTTACTCTTAAAGATATATGTTAACATCTAACTTGATTCAAAATATTTCTTGATCATCTTTGACAGATTTGTTTAACACATGTGAATCTTTTACTTATCCAAAACCTCATGAAATCATGAATAATTTGCAGAATAATGAGAGATAACACAACATAAAATAAAATAACTAATAAGACAATATTTGATGATGGAGTTCACCCAATACCAACTTTTGGGATACATCTTCGAGTACCCTTCAACAATGAGACTGCTCTTCATTAATCTCAAATGTCAAAAATTACAATGAAATAGACTTACAAAGCTAATTTTGGAGTCACTCTTCAATTATGCTACTCAACCCCAGAAACATAGGTTATCATTGAATTCCTCTCAAAATTATGAGAAAAGTGAGTATAAACTCGTCTATGTTCTGAATTGGCTCAAAATGATCCCCTTCTTCATGCAAAACAATGTGCTCAAACTCTCATACAAGGAATATGAATTAATATCTTCATAGACATCTTCTTAGCACAAAATAGACATCACCATCATGCTCCTCTTGAAAATTTGAGAAGAATGAGTATAAATATGACTATGTTTGGACAAAAGGGATCAATGACACACAAAACAATGCAACACCATAACTAGACACCTTTTGGCACAAAAATCTATGCACTCGTACTCTGTCTCGGGATTTGTTCCCGGTATAAATAGGGCACAAACCCCCAACCTCCATATAGAATATTTGGCACACTTTAAATGCAATTTTCTCAGTGGTTATAACCAACCAGAGTTAGTGGTGTATTGGTTGGCAGTTGCTTTGTGAAATCGTTGGATATTTGGTGGTGGGTCGGGGGTTCAAAACCCACTAAGCCCTCCACTTGGGTTTTGTTATAACACACACACACACACACACACACACACACACACACACATATATAGCATTAACCATATGGATTCGGCCCGCCCCCGTGTGGCACGATTTTTTATCCCCATACCAACTTGGCCTTCTCGAAGGTGCCACGTGGTGTCATTTGATTGGTCCACGTGGTAACATATGATTAGTCCACTTGTCGCCAACTTTTCCCTGCCACATGGTGTCGTTGTATTGTACGACCCTACCATGTCACCTATTGATTGTGGCACCACTTGTCTGCCATGTCATCGTACGATAGGCCACTTATCACCCTGCCAATGGTGCACATGGACCGTACGCCCTACCATGTCATCTGTATGGATGACATGTGGCACTTTCCTAGTGGTCCAACCGTATTCCAAATCATCCAAATCTGGGTGACACGTGGTAGCTCCTGGTGCTTCCACGTTAGCATGATGATGTCATGTTGACTCCACCTATCCACATGTCACTCTCCAAGCTTGCCACTTGTTGTACGAATGTTGAAATCATCAATTTTATGGAAGGACACATGTCATCCTTTGATTCTTCCACTTTAGTTGTATGGATGCCATGTGGCAATTTGTCATACTACCATGTCAACATGCTAACGTCATCTGCACAAATTGCCTAGTCATCCTTTTTGCTAGTTTTTATCAAAACTTTTAAAGACCATAACTTTCTCATACAACGCCCGTTTGAGGCTATTCACGCATCGTTGGAAATATCTCGTCGATCTCTATGCAATGAATTCATTTTCAAGAGCATTTGAGATGATCAATTTTTTATCATTCTTGGATCCTCCTAGATCATTAAGAAAAAAATTAAATTGAAAAAGTAGGTCCACAAGAAAATGAGAAGGGGAGGTTGGGATAAATGTAAGAAAAGGGTAACAAAGAGCTAAAGGTGGGGGGGGGGGAGACTTAATGGCTTAGTTGATGAATAGTGGGTTTCCATGGTTGGCTAAGTTTGTAGTTGTCTTCCCAATTGAAATTATTGGGATGCTTCTCAATTTCTAGCACTTCCATAATGATATGAGAGGAGTAGTAGGGTGAAGATGTGAGAATTTTGGTATGGTCAAAGAAAATCAAGTGTTTAGAGTTGTGAGAGTTTTTTACTATAGTTGATTTTGAGACGCAATTGTGGAAAGTGTCTGTTATATGTTATTTAAGGCGGGATTTGAAATATTGACCAGTTTGGCCAATGTAATATTTACCACAAGTGAAAGGAATTTGGTATACACACCGATAGATACCTTCATGCCCAATCTCACCATCACCCAACTTAAAAAAAAAAAAATATGGAAACTTTGGTTACTCGATCTTATTGAATATTTTCTCCCCAATTCTTCAAGAAAGAAGGAATCCACCTTGCCAAGGACGTTAAGGTCGATGGGTACTCTATCTCGCAAATTAATAAGGATTTCCAACCCGTTCTCCATCCTAAACCTTATAATTCTCCCTCCTCTCCCCCAACCATTGCTCACATCTCTCTTCCCTACATTCAAGGCATAACAAACCAAATTTCTAAGATTTTGGCCAAAAATAATATTAAAACTCTTTTAAATGCTATAAAACTCTTAAACATTTATTCAAAACTTCCAAAGACAAATATGACCCCATGTTAGGCCCCATTTTCTACCAAATTCCTTGCTTTTGTGGTAAATCTTACATTGGCCAAACTGGTCAATCTTTTAAATCCCACCTTAAAGAACATATAGCAGACACTTTCCACAATCATGTCTCAAAATCAGCTAGAGTAGAACACTCTCACAACTCTAAACACTCATTCTCTTTGACCACACCAAAATTCTTGCATCTACACCCTATTAATCCTCTTGTATAATTCGATAAGTGTTAGAAATTGTGAAGCGTCCCAATAATTTCAATTAGGAAGATGACTACAAACTTATCCAATCCTAGAAACCCACTATTCATCAACTAAGTCATTAATTCTCCCCCCCCCCCACCTTT
>SNQJ01S0065076.1:30109-40567 GCA_010110895.2 Picea sitchensis | reverse complement strand
CAAATTTAATATTATGAATTTAGTGCACAAATTATTGAAATAAAATGAAGTTGAAATGAAAGAAGATAAATAAATAACACAACATCCACACAATGAACATAAGACATACCTTGGGAGAACCCAATATGAGAAAAACCCATAAAAAAGGTGAGGCCAATACCTTGCTCTTTTCTTCTAAGCTATGAAATGCAAATACAAAGAAAGTGTACTCACTATGGAGTTGCCATGGTGACACTATGGTTTGTATGGTTACTACAAGATCTTCTACTTCCTTTGTTCTACTTCAGAATCTCACTCTCAAATGTTATGTTCAACTATGGAACAATAAACAATACAATAGAAATTGAATTATTTTCCTATCCTAGCAACCCAATGTTTAACATGTCATGATAGTTGTCTAGGGTTAGGGTTAGGGTTTGTTCATGCCTCAACTCTCAATTAGGGTTATGGTTTTGGACCTTCTAGAATCTTCTTGAAAGTAAACTTGTGACTAGTTCCACATGTGTGAATAATGTGAGTTGATGTGGCATCCACTTGGTATCATGGTGGTAAACTTGCAAAAGGCATGACTTATGTGTATGAATTCCAACTAACGTGATATTCATGCCCTTGGAAAGCTCTCAATGTGTAGAACAATGTTAAGATGTTGAGAACTTTGTTTGTAAATTTTTAAACCCAAAAATGGTTGTTTAAGGTTCGAAATATTTTGGACTCCAAATCACCAAAGCAGGACTTGCCCCCAAAATGATCCCTACAAGACAACACCTCCATTTCTTCCACACAAAAAGTACTAAAATAAATGAAAACTTATATAATGATCCATTCCAGGTCATACATCCCCATTTAGAGAGGCTTTTGGTCCCCAAAATCTTTTACTGAAGGAGACCACGGAATTTTTCATCTACCTTCTCCTTGGAGTACCATTTAAACTTGCCTAGAAGTTATCCTTTCAACCCAACCTGTCGTAGTTCATGTTTCCTCCATCTGGTTGTTCTAGACTTCTTCTGAAAAATTGTATCTTATGTTAACTTTGCTTAAGCTTCTAGTGCTAAGAACTCTATGATAGGTAAGACTTGTTCATCAATTTCTTGGTCCAACATGAAAGACTCGTAGAGTTTCATATTCTCCACATTCACTATTAGGTAAATGTGCATATATAGGGGTAGATCGAGTCTGTAGGAATTAACACCCACCTTCTCCAACACTTCAAAAATACTATATTGTGAAGACTTGATCTTCTTACCAGGACTTTGTCGCATTTATTTGTTTAGATGCAACCAAACTCTATCTCCCACCTTGAATTTTTTTCTCAATTTTGTGTTGATCATGCCAACCCTTTTACTTTCCCTGTGACTTTGGTGATGTCTCTTGTACTTGCAAATGGATCTGCATAATATTTTCAATTAATTTTTCGGCCTTCAATAATTCTACTATGGTGTCTTCTCTCGCTCCTCCTTGATGTCTATATACAACATCTAAGGTCGAAGGTGAAAAATACCCAAAGCAAGTTTGAAAGGGGACTTACTAGTAGAAATGTGGATTGTCCTAGTATAAGAGAAATGAATATAAAGAAAAAAATTGTCCCAAGTCCGTGGATGATTCTAATTGTAACAACTGAAAATTTGAACCAATGTCATGTTCATAATTTATGCTTTCCCATCCGTTTGTGGATGGAGAGTTGTTGATCTCTTCAACTTGGTGTCCATCTTCTCCCAAAGTGTAGTCCAAAGAGCACTAAGAAATCTGGTATCTTTATCTAAGATTATGCTCCTTGGTATCCCAAAGTGCATCCAAACGTTTTCAAAGAACATGTTCACTACATATTCCTTGGTGGTCTTTTTACAAGGTATGAGAATGCACATCTTGTTAAACTTGTCAACTACTACAAAGTCATGCCCCTTCTTTGTTCTTGAAAAACCACACACATAATCCATGGAGATGCTCTCCAATGGTCTAGTAGATACAATTAAGGGATGTTATAAATTTGGTTTTCTATTATTGGGATTATTGGTACAAAAAAGTATGCATCCTCTAATAAATTGATCTACAGATATCTCTTTGCATTATAGGCCAATACACATACGTTTGTAAGTTGGAAACTATCTTCCCAACACCAAAATGCCCTGCAAATTTGGAACTGTGAGCCTTTTTTATAAGCTACAATATTTCACCTTTAGGAACACAGAGCATGCCTAGCTTGTAGAGCAACCCATCTTGGAGATGATAGTCAGCCTTACCATGTAGTGTTTCTTAACCATTAAAATTGAAACACACACCAAGTAATATAGATATAATAAGTGCATAAAACCAAATACAAGAGACAATGAGATCAAAGATGCAGAGTAAACTCTTGTATTAATGATATTCAGAATAAAGAAAGAAATGTTCTCTTGCCTCTTAAGGTGGGGCAACCTTTTACTGAGCAAATCTCTAAATACAACAATACTTGAAAAAACATTAATATCCTTGAAGATCTTTAAATATAGACTCTAATAGAAAAAACTCTAACTACTTGTGGTCCCATCATTAATGAATACCAACCACCTAATGGGTCTTATTTAATAAAAATGACCAGTGTACATTAAATAACTATCTGCTACTATCTAATGAACCTTATTCAAAGAAGATGGTTGCATACATTAATTAACTAACTCTTAGGTAGCCTAAATTAAGGAGGTTAGGGTAGGACCCTAACATGCCCTCCCCTTTCAAAAGAAGCATTTTCCTCAAGACTAGAGGTGAAGAAATCACTACATAATCAATGTTGGTTCCCATGTGGTATTTTATAGAAACATATATTTCCACTAGATCAACACTTATCAGACTATACATTGGTGTAATTGGCAATCTCAGGTATCCAATACTACTTCTCACTGGAGCCAAATGGAGCTTTCTTCATCATGTTATGGTAAGTTGGTTTGCACCTTGAAAATTTGATCCTACTACCTTCTTCAAACAATAAACATGAAAGACTATATGAATCTTGGAGTGAGCTGGAAGAGCTAGCTTGTAAGCCACTTATCTAATACCCTGAGTGATCGTATAGGGTCCATAAAACTTTGGTGATATCTTTTGGTGGATTTTGGATTTGAATGATGTTTGTTTATAGGATTGAATATGAAGAAATATGTGATCCCCTTATGCAAAAGAGTGTTTTGAGCGATGTTGGTCATCTTGCTGTTTCATTCTATTTTGAGTTATAACCAATTCATCCTTAAGTTTGTGGAGAATGGATTCTCTAGTGTGAAATGTGTTATCTGTTATTTGACCCTTGGATATGCCTAGTGAATAGGAGACCACTGACAAGGGTTTTTTTCCATAAACTGCTTCATATGGTGGAATTTTGGTAGCTCCATGATAAGTGGTATTGTACTACCATTCTGCAAGGGGAAGCTAGTGTGCCCATTGATGCATATTTTCAGAAGTGAAGCATCTCAAATATGTTTATAAGTACTTTTTGACCATGTTTGTTTGGCCATCTATTTGGGGATGATATGTCATGCTCACATATAGTTTGGTACCTTGAATTTTGAATCGTTCTTTCCAAAATATTCTAGTGAAGGTGGGGTCCCTATCAGATACAGTGAAAGTGGGAATTCCATGTAACTTGAAAATCTAATCCATGAAGACTTGGGAAATTGGGGAGGATGTAAATGGATGTGATAAGGCATGAATTCTCTAGTGTAAAGTGTGTTATCCACTGCATGAACCTTGGAGGTATCTAGCAAATAGGACGTCACTGACAAGGGTTTTGGGCCATAAGCTACTTCATATGGTGTCATTTTGGTAGCTCCATGATAAAGCGTATTGTACCACCATTTTGCAAAGGGAATCCATTGTGCCCATTGGTGTGACTTTTCATAAGTGAAGCATCTCAAATAAGTTTCTAAACACTTTTTGGCTATGTATGTTTGGCCATCTATTTGGGGATGATATGTCATGCTCATGTTCATTTGGGTACCCTGAAGTTTAAATAATTCCTGCCAAAATATGATAATGAAGGTGGGGTCCCTATTGAGGACAATGGAAGTAGGCATGCCATGTAACTTAAAAATATGATCGATGAAGATTTGGGGACCTAAGGAGGGCGTAAATGGATGCAATAAGTCACAAAAATGATCATATTTGGATAAACATTTGACTACCACCATGATCATTGTTTTGTTACCCACTTTTGGGATTCCACAATAAAATCCATAGAGATATCAATCCATATGTGTGTTGGGATCGTTAGTGGTTGCAATGTCCCTAGTGTATTCCCTATCTCACCCTTGTGTCTTTGGAAAGTATCATAGGTTGCTACAATTTCTTGCATGTCTATTTTCATACCCTCCAAGAAAAATAAGCACTTAACTCTTTCATAGGTTTTATGAAATCCAAAGTGACTCATTGAAGGTGAGGAATGCAACTCCTCTCAAACCTTTTGTTTCAAGGCAGAAGTCTTTATCAAAAAAATTCACCATTTCTACCTTAATGTATCTTTTTTCCATGTATACCCTTTAGGAGGGTTGGGATCTTCTTGTAGCCTTTGGATGAGTTCAACAATAGAGTAATTTACCAAACATTCTCTATGGGCTTCCTTGAGCCAACTTGGAATGGGTGAGGATAAGGCAAAGAGGGATCCATCCTCCTCAAATTACCTATATAAGGCATCAGTGGCTAAATTTTATTTACCCTTCTTGCTTAAATCTCATAATCATGTCTCGGTATTTTAGTAACCCACTTATGTTGCTCTGGTGAGGATAAGCTTTGTTCTAAAAAATACTTCAAACTATGATGGCCAGTCTTGATATGGAAATGCCTCCTGATGAGATATGGGGGCCAGGGCTCCACTGCATGAAGGGTGGCCACCATCTCTTTCTCATAGGCTGATTTTCCCAAATTGTGATCACACAACTGCATACTAGTCAATGCCAATGGGCACCCTTCTTGCATCAAGACCGCTCCAAGAACTATGCTTGGGGCATCACATTCCAATATAGAATTCTTAGTAAAATATGACACTACTAATACTATAATAGTTCACATGGCATCTTTTATAGCTGAGAAGGTATGTTCGATGGCCTCATTTCATACAAAAGCATTCCTTTTTAGTAATGAAGTTAAGGGAGCAACAATTTTTCCATAATTATTCACAAATTTCCTATAATATCCTGTTGTTGTGCCCCCACAACTACCCACTAAAATTTTGTCCTGGAGAATTTTAGTGGGTACCCCCCCATCAAAATTTAAGTAAGGTGATTTATCACTACTAACTTGATTTGCTACTAACATAAGAAAACTACTATTTTTCTAACCTAGACCCAAGCCTGACCGACCAAACAAGTAGCTGTGAAAATTAGAGATATTGTGTTTTTTCACTCTATGTTGATTAGCCCCTTGTTAAAAAAAAAATCATATTCCAAGTCATGCTATATCCTAAGGAAAATATTCACTTACATGACCTTGTGTGAGGGCTATCAGACCATTATCCATCAGAAAGTTTCTTCTCAGAATGAAATGATATACAACTTTTATTTCTCTTTCGATAGACCCTTTCCGATAGTACTATCAGAAAGCGCTCTATCGGAGTCTTCACCATCAGAAGGGATTTGCACCTTGTACGCTCGACTCTGGTGGAGTCCTTCTAATAAACTTACTTTGACAGCAGGCCAACCTCGATGCACCATAAAGCGTTTGTCATATGTCTACATGTCAAGCAATTATTTGTGTTCCAAAACTTGTTTGTGTGGTATGAATTAAAAGTGTCGGAGTGGGTCCTTTGCATAACTAACATAATTACGTGGTAGAAAACAATTGGTTGATTAATTTGGTTGTATCCAATATTTTCTTCATTCCTGTGAGAAAAGTGTTCCATGTAGCACAATATTCGAGGCTTAAATATTCCCTCGATACCTTTCCAATCATAAGAGGAACTTAGCACAACTGTCCCTCTCATATGGCGATTATCTCTAATAGCACTATCAGAAATCCTTATGTTAGAATCATTTTTTCAATCTTACCTCCCTCTTTGATGACGACCTATTCTAACAACATTCTAATGAACAACATAACATGAATAATCAATGCATGATTCATAACATCTCTTAACTGGCACATTTCCCAATGAAAAAAAATAATATTCTTTCAATACCTTCTCATCAAAGAGAAAGAATACATCTGATAGGACACTCCGAAGAAACATTTTTCGATAGTACTATTGAAGAATTTTTTAAGGCTCGATCTTCTGATTTCTAGGCGCCCAATACATGAGTCTGAGAAGATATGTACTTTTGAAAACATCAATGAAGATGTTATCTTTCACCTACAAATGAATTGTCTTCCATTTAACATTAATTACGAGGAATTAGGGTATTTTACATATACATAAACCTTGTAAACCCCCTTTGTAAACTTGTGAAAAACTCTACTCTTTGTATTGTGATTGCAAGTTAACTTCAAAACTCAACCAAATCCTAGAACAACGGGTATGTGATTAGTTTAATTTTGATTTTCTATAATTTTTTATCTATTTGGTAAGCTTATGTGATTTTCATTTACTACAGAACACATCAACAACACCATGTCACGCCCACAAACCAAAAAAGGGAAAAACCCTTTAATGAATGCACCTGTGCCTATTGTGAGTCGAGATGACATTCTGGATATAGACACCAATTACCACAATGGGGTAGACCTTTATCCTTGATATGATGAAATCTATAGGATCTTCAACACCAGATATTTCCCACCTAAGGACGAAGACTTGGAAATTTACCAAAATATCATGAAAAGTTGCATTCACCTCATAGTTTCTTGTCCAATGTTGTTCCCCTACAATGACGCAACAATATGGTGCCTCGAACATCTTGACAAAGGTACTTCTACAATTGTGAGTAAAGCAAAAATTTAGATAGCATCCCTAAGTCTGGAGGACATAAGACTCTGATACCACCTCCCAGGACCTGCAATCTCCCTGAATGAGCCATTTTTTAGAAAATTCGGGAGAGAAAAAACATATTTCGATGAATTTATGGAGGATTGATGGTGCGACGAGGAAATAAAAATCAAGCAAGGATAATGATTAATCCTTTCCCTGGAATTCAAAAGGCCCTACAAAATGCTAAATACTATGATATGCAGACTATATGGTGAGGAGAATATCACTCACTTTCATATTGAATGGTTGATGATGGCCTACACAGTAGTAAAGACATGGAAATTCTTCAATTAGGTGGACATAATAACCTTCAACATTTTCCAGAACGTCAAAAATGTCCTCGGTATGAAAAAACCCAGTTTCTTCATGTCTGCATATCTCATTGATGTTGTCTGCTCTGTTGTACATTTTCCTTCCTTTGGATGGAATTGAGACCCTAGTCATCCACCTATGCATGTCTATTGTTTATAGCTATGTGATGTAAATGATAAGAAATACATTTATGAAATATGTGACTATTCCCTTGCTGCCCTACACATAATTTTTGGGTATCCACCATATAGGATTTCACAGGAATCCCTAGCAACCTTGAAGAATATTGTAGATTAGTATATGGGAAAATATTATACATATATCAAGGTCTATGGGAGCTCTGAAGCCCCACATCTCCTACCCAAATATGTCCTCGATAGGTTACTAACCTGCGAGATTTCTTACCAAACAATGGAAAATGGCATAACCTCATTCCTCTCAAGTAACAATAAGAAGCTCTAGCCCATATTCCCTCTAAACATAGGTAGATATTGTTTATTAAATGGTCCTCATGCGAGGAAGGAAACATAATCCATGCAAGATATATGCTTATGTAAATGAGAACCTAGAGGGCATGATCGAAAAGACATAGCACTCAATCATCTTAAATCTATTGGCCTAACTCACCCTGTAATCCATGAAGTAAACTATGCAGATGAGATATTCAAAGGGGTTTGGTTCTTTGAAGAAGTGATACACAGGTTGACTGATGAACTAGCTAAAGAGAATATTATGATGGAAGAATAAGAAAAAATGAAAACGATTAAAGAATAGTTTCTATTGCTTCTAGAAAAGGACCAAGAAAAAAAAGAAGCAAAAGAGCAGGAAGAAAAGAGAAAGGCATAAGAAAGACACCAGAAGGCCTTGGAAGTAGAAGCAGAGTATGTTGGAAAATATATAACAGACAACGAATGCTTGTCATTGATGGCAAGTACAACAATGAAGATGGCATGAGTACAGGAAGTTTGTAATCGACAAGCAAACATAAGATAAGTTCAGGAAGATTGAATGATCGAAGGCAACGCAACGAAGGCAACGCAACATTGATCGAATGATCAAAGGCCCGTAAAGTTTGAGAAGCATTTCTGATCAATGGATCTCATTCAAAATTCCCGAAAGAATGAGGGTCGTCAGATCTGAATGTAGACAAGAAGAGCGCCGAAGAGGAGGACAGATCTCAGACGTTAGATCCAAGCGCACGACTCGACCATCGTTGGATCAAGGCGAACCTGTACGCCTTTTAAAGTATAACAAGGAGAAGCGGGAGTACAAAATTCTGAAAGAAGGAGGATCATCCATTTACGGGTAGGACACGTGGGGATAGATCGTCATTTCGCTGACTGGAGAGTCAAAGGAACAGGGTTCCCTAACCTCTCGAAATCGCAATATGCGAAATCGCGATTTAATCTGAGTCGTCGGATCAAGGTTGAATCTGGACCGTTGATTCTAGTCTATGTCGAAGTTTCAGGGAACCAGAGTTGGAGATGTCAAGTAATATCAACCACGGGAATCTCGAAATCGCGATATGCGAAATCACGATTTAATCTGAGCTGTCAGATCAAGGTTGAATCTGGACCATTGATTCCAGTCCATGTCGGTGTTTCGCGGATTGAGTGTTGGAGATGTCAAAGATTTTTAACAACAGGAATCCCGATATCACGATATGCGAAATCACGATTTAATCTGAGCCGTCAGATCAAGATATGATCTGGACCATTGGTCTGACTCCATTATGGAGTTTCATGGATCGGGACTTTGAAGTGACAAAAACACTGAACTTCAAGAATGTCGAAATCGCGATATGCGAAATCGCGATTCAATCTCAGTGGTTGAATCAAGATCAGATCTGAACCATTGATCTAACTCCATATCGGAGTTTCGCGAATCGTGACATGGAGAGGCAAAGAAAACAATGCAACAAGAATGTCGAAATTGCGATATGCGAAATCGCGATTCAATCGCAGCCGTTGAATCAAGATCAGATCTAGACCATGGAATCATAGGATATGTGGAAAGCGATCAAAATTTCGCTGACTTAGGGTCAATGGAGCATAGTGTTGAAATTCACGAAATGAGAAATCGCGAAATCGCTTTATGCATAAGCGCGTGGTCATAACCATTGATCACATCGATGGAAGATGGAGGTAGAAGCTAGAGGTGCTAAGCTTGGCCACAAAAATGTCGAAATGAATGCAAGATCTCATGAAGCCAATCCAATAGTGTAGGTGAATTTGAACAAAGATCGGAGGGTTACTGTTCTCTCTCACAGTTAACTCCTCAGTTACGAATTTGTTAGCGAAACGGACTCATGATTTCCAATCAGTTGGCATTTCAGTTGCTTGGACAATTGTCTTTCTTTTTCCTAAGGAAATGCAAAGTGCAACCGCCGTGGATGTGTGTATACAAGAAAATGAGATAGACTGTGTGCGGTTGGTTGTTCTGTATGAAAAATGAATGAAACTGTAAGAAAGGAAAAATCATAGAATGTGTTGTGTGAGATTGAAAATATGCACAGTGTGAGATGAAACTCAGAGAAGAGTAACAAATGATGAAGAGAAGCGGAAGCAGAGCAGAATGACAGAACAAGTTGATGCAGAGAAGACCTGCTGAACAGACAAAGGAAGAGAAGAATATCAGAACAGTTAGTAGAAGACCAAATTTACAGAACAAAGAAAGATTGGTAAGAATTGATTTATCTGCATAGTCGACTGTTTATTTATTCTTACATATTCTAGGGAGGTTGGGAGGTGCTCGGGAGGACTGTTGTCCTCAGAAGTTCAAGTGAGATATTGAACATAGGAAGTTGTAGCTTCCATCTGGTTGCAGCCAGAGAAACCAGGGTGGCAGGGTGGTGCAAGGGAGAACAAGTGTTCTCTGTTATACAGGTTGGAGCATGTGTAACTGGAAGTTGGTGCTTCCATCCAGTTGGTGCTGGAACATTAAGGGAGTTGGTGCTTCCTTCTAGTGTGTGCTAGAGAAACTAGAGATTTGGTGTTCTCAAACAAGTTGCAGCTTGTAAAACAGAGGTAGCAGCCTCACATTGAGTTGGTGCTCAATTATAGATGATGTACATAACTTAAAATATTGCCTATCATTTCGAAGAAGAAGAGGTTTTCTCCCTTTATGGGTTTCCTCATGAATATCTATCTCTGTGTATACCTTATGTGTGATTGATGCTCTTTACTTTTACTGTCCATATGATGTATATTGTTGATGATCACTTGAAG
>SNQJ01S0065075.1:52665-62810 GCA_010110895.2 Picea sitchensis | reverse complement strand
ATTGTTGAATCAAAACCCTAGGGGACAAACACACAAGTAGGTCGTTGTCTCATGTCCCCTAATAGAAAAACTTTTAGCCATTGAAGAAGAAGAAGAGAGCCTAGCCATAGCTACACTCCTTTTTCTTCTTCCCTTAAGTTAGTCGTACCTTTTGACTTCAAGAGGAAGAAGACGTCCCAGGCCTAGGTTATCTACACCTAGGGTCGTTTTCTTTTAGCGTTTGATGAAAGAGCCTTGCCTTAGCAACACTCTCCCTCTTTAAACCCTCGTCTTGACTTTGCTTTTCATTGAGCTAGCTGTTTGTCGGGAAGGAGGAGAGAGCATGAGGCCTTGCTTTAGCAATACCGGAGTGAGCCTCTCTCCCCTAGGGTTATGATTTTGGAGCCCTGCTTTAGCAGCGCTTCAAAACTTATCCCTCTAGTCCTTTGAAATCTCATCTCCTTCAACTTTTGCGTTCTTCACCTATGACTCCATTAACCCTAAGGCACTGATCTAGAACCTCCAACGTTGAAGTAGAATTGGATCCAAACACTCTCAAACCTCTTTTGAACTGAAACCCTAACTACATTAACCCTAACTTACTAACCCTAGAATGCTGACATCACCCTTGGTTATTTCATCTTGATACAGCAACGTTTCATTTTATAAGCAATTGAATGGTAGTTAAGAGCATTTATTGGATTGAGTGTTGATTTGTTACATTGAATGCTATATCGTTCCAGTATTTATTGACAAGTGACATATTTATCATTGCCATTTTGCAAACATGGATTTCGTCAATATTTACTGTCAAATTGCTTACATTGAATATCAGATAGTCATTGATTTATGAAGTACTAACCAAGATTGCACGTATTAGTCTCCCTGTTGTGTTGTCTCAAGCAGGTGCTTCTCTTTTCTTTGGTTATACTCTATTATTGGTTGTTTAGCCAGGACTATCTGATTGGCGGTAATCTGTGAGGGGGAAATTTGTCTTTGTACTATCAGCCTTTGCCCTTTCAAAACCCCAGGTTACCGAGGACGTCTCCCTTGGGCCTAGCCTCCCTAAATAGAAAGAGCCTCCCCATTGTGGTGACATTGGGTGGGGAAGGTTCCTGTTTTGCCAGTTTGACCTACTATCCTTTAGCCTTTCTTGCATCTACAAACTGTGCGATAACACTTCTTTTTAGTAGGTTGCCTTGTATCGACATTGACACATTATCTACAGGCAACCCAGGAGTGTTGAACACCTTAATGGTTGCAAGCCTCATTAGCAATCGTTTCGCACTTGACATGGCGAGTATCATTGGGCCTTGATCCGGTGACTCTTGTCATGATTCGACTCCAGATCATCTTTCATCATGACAGAGTGTGTTTGTGCCTTAGGCCCCATTGTCATCATTGGTGGGTGACCTTCGCACTTAGCAGGGGGTTTTCCTTATTGGCCTCTGACTAAGTGACTGCCTATTTTGTGTCGACATCAGCGCATCTACCACATAGAGCAGTGCACTAGTTGGCGAGTGGCAGCAGTTTTAGAGTGTAGCAATTTGCAGATCAGATTTTCATCTCATGTGATTTTCAGAGGCATTATGGTTTGAGTTTCATGGTTTGTAGGGCTTGACTCCATGGCCCAATAAACCAGTTACTGGTAACAGTCAGCATGTGTTACGATTATCAGTTTGATTCCTTTGGCATCAGTTTCTCGACATCATGGGCATTGGATGGTTTTAGTTGCAGGCGTGGGTTCTAGGTTCTCGAGACCCGCAGGGGGTCCCGCCCCTATGAGTCGCCATTTGTTGACCCCAAAATCTCACCTTTGAGATTTGGATGGTCAAAGGGCCAGTCTCTCTTTTCAGGCCGGCATTCAGAGGTTCTTCTTGATAGCACAAGACCATCATTCAGGGGTCTTCCAGGCACAGTGATTCTTGTTCTAATCAGTTAGAGGATGGTTTCTTACAAGTGTTGAGTTCATATCTTGTTTCAATGATTTTTGAGTTATTACAGAATGAGATTTCAGTTCCAGGTTGAGTATGAGAGACTTGCAGCATTATGGGACACTTCTTGCCCATGAGGATCTTATTGATCCCACATCAGTTATTTGACAACATATTCTTACTCCTTGTCCAATTCTGCTTCCAATGAGTATAAACTTGATGGTATTTAGACAACCTGCTTTTTGGATGATGAGGTGGCACGGGTGATGATGTGGTAAGGTGAGGTGGCAACCCATGTGGGGCCCACACGCCTAAATCTGGGTCATTTTTCCTCCTAAAATTGGGCCCACTAAGGCTCCCAACACTTGCTAAATGAAAACTAGATAAAATAAAGAAGTTTCCCAAAGTCATAAAGCATTCTAAAGCAAGTCAAAAAGTCAAACTAGGTAAGTTGTCTCCTTTCTATTTTAGCTTTAGCTTTCTACTTTAGTTTTTAGCCTTTAACTTTTATCTTTTTCCTTTCCCAGCTTTCCACTTTTCCTGCTTTAGCTTTCCACTTTTTCCCTTTCCCAGCTTTCCACTTTTCCTGCTTTAGCTTTCCACATTTTCCTTTTCTCCCTTTTTCTTCAATTCTATCACTCATGCGCCCTATTTCTCTCCATGAGGTGCACCCCTCTTACCTTTTTGGCCACAACTTCTCCATACCTAACCAGTTTTGACCCATTCGACCTCCATTCTCCTCCAAATAACCCCCAGATTTGGCCAGATTGCTTGGTAAAGGTGCGTTCAGCCAATTTTAGTAGGCTTTCATGCAATGACACATGGCAGATGGACAAATTGACACATGGGCATTGGATATTGGACAGCTTTTGGCCCAGTTTGGAAACATCAGGGCAAATTCTTCATGCAGTTAGCTATATATGCAGCATGCTTCCATAGTTTACAGTTTGATCATTCTATTGCAGGAGCATTACTACTCTCTCATTCTATTCTATCTCTCATTCTAGCTTCAAATTCTCAGATTCTTGGAGATCATTGTAACAGTGCATGGCTTTTCTCTGTAATGGAGCCATTCTTCTTATTTGACATGAATAAAGAGTCTTATGTGTTGATTTTGGCCTAGATTCTTGTTGTTGCATTGGGTTTCTAACAAATTGCAGATTTCTTGAAGCTCATCCTTTACTTGGGGTCGATTTGGCACCATTGGAGTGTTCTTTTCTTGCTAATTTATTTCTTTCTACATTCTATTGGTTCGCTTTGCTTAGGGTTTTCCACTAAAATTTATCTAAAATCAAATTTTATGCAAGTTTTGGGTGAGGTTATCTAACCCTCATTCCAAAACCATTTTGTGCTTGCAAATTTGTGGTTTTGCAGGTCATATTTCATCCATCAAGCAGCACACTCTAGGGTAGCCTCCCTGTGGTTGGCATGCACCAGCCCAAAACGAGACGGGTGTTATCATTCGTGACCTTAGGATCCACCCCTGAATTAAGCCTAGTTTGATTCCCTCAACCTACAATCGACCTAAAAGCCTATGGTGTCAAGTTTAGTCTTAACACTACCAAAACAACCTTAAGAAACACTACAAATAGAAACAAGAGACGTGACTTCTTAGAATGCATGTGATTCAATTAGGATGTAGTATATTCTCAAAGAAAATGGTGGTATGAATCTGGAAGCTTGAATCCATCAGCTCAATCTACTATGAGAATAGATCTCCACAAGATAATATCTATGTTTTTCTTGTGTTCTTAGAGCGTGAAAGACAACTAAAAAGGAAGGATTCAAGAAGTCATATAGCAAAATTATAGGAGGAAGGTTTTTGTTGGAAATGCCAAGATCACTAGCTGGCAGATTTCTCTTAACAAAGCATTCTTCTTCTTGTTCATTCCTAAGCCAATAACATTTGCAAGAATCCTTCATATTTTAATATGGCTAGATATGTTGAGTTTTCCAAGAGAAGCATAGGAGAGAACAATGGTGAAAAGACTAATGGCATTGTCCACAATGAAAACAATGAAAGTAGAGATGAGGATGAGAATGAGTAAGGTTTCGTTGATTCAAAAGTTTTGAAAGAAATAGCAATGTTGATCGAGATGAAAGCAAAACCAATGAAAACAATAAAGGTAGATATGAGGGTGAGAGTGAGTTAGGTTTAATTGATTCAAATGTTGAAGAAAAACACAATGTTGATAAGGACAAGAAAACACAATGAAAAGAATGCCAGTAGAGATGATGGTGAAACTGAATTAGGTTTAGTTGATTCAAATGTTGAAGAAAATAGCAATGTTGATCAAGACAACACCAAAACCTCTGCTGAAGAAACAAAGAATGTTGAGAATGTGGAGACTGGGGATGTGATAAAGAAAAAACACGAGATAAAATGTCTCTTCAAGGGGAGAATCCCGAGGAGACTAATTCCCACTGCAATGTGGATGATGGAAGATGACGAATGGGAAAATGTTGGTAACTCACTGGCCGAGGAATGTGATGAAGAAACACTCAAACCAGTTAGGAATAATTTCGATTGCAATCTGGGTAATGAAAATAGAGATGAGAAAAGGGTGAATGTTGAGGATTCAGTAGCTGAGGAATGTGATGAAGAAACATTGAAATTGGTTGAATATGAAAAGGACAATGATACACTAAAACCACCTAATGAACAAAAACTGCAATAATGGACAGATTTCATGGTTATGGGGTTATTGGAAATTGGAATAGAGATGTAAATTGGCAGTAGAGCCTTCTTGGATCCATATGCCATGAGCTCACTGTTTTCAAGTCAAGACACAAGAACCTCCCCAAGTCTTTTGTGTTCAAGATTGCATATATTCATAGCAGGGAAATTATGTTCATTGAAAAAGGTTTTCATATCTGTATATTATAAGAATCAAGGACACTATCTCAGCTTGATCATGATAAATCTCAAGACTAATACAGTTACTTTTCTGCAGAGGGACCTTAATTCATCTACAAAACCATACCATAAACACATTTATCATGAAAAACATGTGTCCAAAAGAAAAAAATTCAGTTCATTGTTTGGAGGAAGATATTGCTTGGGCATATTTTGAGTTCATTAACTATGCAACATTATTTAGCTTCCGGAGAATGTTAAAGCAGGATCCCCATGCTCAACAGGCACTCAAAACAAAGTCTGTGAAGCTCAAAATCATAGCACCTGTGAAGATAGGTTCCTTTTTTGAGAATGCCATTAGAAAGGCCATTCCAGTTAATCTTACTGTGAAGAAGGTGGATTGTGCAGGGTGCTACTACTATATAAAAGGCTCTTTGTTACTTCAATTTAATTGATGTAGTTGGTAATCCTCTCAAAATTTTAGTAGTAGCAAAGTCTATTCCACATGACATGGTGGGATGTTCTGCATTGAAATTTAGATCTCCATCTCTCTGAACATTCTGTTCCTTATTTGGTGTTCCTGATACAATGGGATGTGAGCTTGTGAAAAAATCTATGTATTTCATCAGGCCTTCTGATACCTTGATTAAAATTCAATTAATATAGTTGCTGATCCTCCCAAAATTTTGGTGGTAGCAAAGTCTATTCCACATGACATGGTGGGAAGTTCTGCATTGAAATTTAGATCTCCATCTCTCCAAACATTATCTTCCTTGTTTGATGTTTCTGATACAATGGGATTTGACGTCATGAAAAAATCTATCTATCTCATCAAGCCTTCTGATACCTTGATTAAAATTTTGGAGAACTTTACGATATTGAACAGAGAAGTGTTTGAGTCAATGAACACCAAGAGGACAATCATCGAACTTGTAGAATAAACTAACCATTTTTTATTCCGGGAAAAAGTACTTCCTAATATCAGTAAACCACAAAGTATAGAATCAGTAACAAGGTAATTGTTTTGAGTTGTTTCCCTGAGTTTTCTTTGCACGGAAGCACATAGATTCAGAGAGTTGCATGTTGTATCTAGAAGGAGTTTTACTTGGCTAGTATGTAGAATCCGAAACTCTATCATCACTAGAAACTAGAGCTCTGTTATTTCTTGCATCTAATTAACCTGACAAGTGATGCTTGTTTATAAAAACTGATAGATTGAATTTATAACTTACAACAACTATGCAGGTGAGCATTGTCTTCCACATCGGCTAGGGTTTACGCTAGCCACCATTGCCACCGCTGTTCTAAGAAATCTGATGCAGGTCCTGCAATGGAGCAGAAGACAAAACCGTTGCAAAGGATTCCCATTCGCTGGCTGGAGCCAAGTCTCTTCAGGTGCCAGCTTATGGGAAACCACCATTCATTCATTTCGCCCTAGTTGTTGCCAAATTGGGGGTCTGGTACGCAATCTTCCCCTCTGGACATCATGGATGCATCAGAAAATCATGAGGAAGCCTATGCTTCTCTGCTCAGATCTTCACTTCAAAATCTGCTGGTGGGAAACACCCAGAAAAGAGCAGATTCATAAAAGTGCTGAAGTCATCCCCAAGCTGGACATTATGTCTCTAGATGCAAAGAGGAAAGCCATAATGCTGCATGAGTGAGCTCTTATTGGAAAGTTCACAGGCCTCTAGCTTAGCCCTCAAGATGTCCAAGTATGGATCTCAAAGTATTGGGATATTGTTCCAAGCCATATCTCTGGTTATTATTGTGGCAGAGGTTATTGTTTGTTTCTATTTAGCAACAAAGAAGAGAGAGACTATATCTTCAGATTGGGTCCCTACTTCATGGGTTCGAGGGAATGTTCCTCACCCATTGGACCCTGAATTTTGATCCAAACATGGAAATCTCGGTTGCCCCTGTATGGGTGAGGCTAGCACACCTCCCCATCATTTTCTGGGATGAAGACTTTCTCAAATCTATTGGAGACGAGCTGGGCCGCTATATTGGCAGAGTTGAGCCAAAAAGGAATATCTATACATGTGTTAGAATTTGTGTGGAAATGGATTTACAAAAGGGCCTGTCGGAGGCAATTCAAATCAATATGGAGGGTTAGGGTCATCTTCAAGCCCTTCATTAGGAGCAGATCCCCTTCAGGTGTAACTCCTGCCACAAGTATGGTCACTTCACAAAAACCTGCCCAAGAACTCAAGAACACAACCCCTTTGAATGCAAGGCCCCATTTCCCAGAGCAATAATGAACAGGAATCATTTAAACAAGTATCTAGAAGGCGGAAGAAACAGCAGCCCAAGGGATCACAGCCTGCAAAAAGGCTTTTGATAGGCCCGCCCAACCCATATAGCAACGGATTTGAAGCTCTTGAACAGGAGAATGTGGAAGAAGAAAGGGTGAAGACACATACTCAAAAGACCCACTCAAATCTTGAAGTTGGTCCATCAATTCAAGAGGAACCCACCAGATTTGAACTCCCCGAAGATCAAGAGGAAGTGGAAGAGGAAATCACAAAGACTCACCCAGATCCATCAGCCAAAAAATCAAAGATCTTAGCTTTACTCCTTAGCTTTACTCATTTCAGAAGTGACTCCATTTGGAGTTTCAGCACTCTCTCAAAAGAGGATCCCGAAAATAGAGGAGGAGTTAGAAGAAGATAAGGAGGAAGAGGACGCAAAGCACCTTGATAGTTACTGCTCCCCTTCCTTTGCAGAAGTTCTGAGAAAAGACTTGCATTCCTCTCCTCCGATAACAAGGGGAAGGAAATCAAGCTGAGAAAGAAGAGAGAAAGAGGCGGAATCACAAATTATGTTGGGAAGTCAACAAACTCTGAATGCTATTTTGTATAGTGGAAGAAGAAGTCTGCATAAAAGATAACTATGTGCTGTTTTAGCATTATTTTATGTTGACAATTTGTTCGAATTTTCTCATGTAATCAAGAAACACTTGTCTTAGATATGGTAGGGCAGTGACTAGATCACTCCCATTTCTTCCTCTAATGGATTATGGGAGGTCTTTTTGTAAGCTGGTCTATCATAAATACGTTGGCTTTGTACTCTTGCTGTCTAGTTACAGCACCTTTTAATAAATTATCTCCCAATTTTGGTTTAAAAAAATAAATAGAAGTTAATAGATTAAATTGTGAATTACTCCTAGTTTACTTGCTAGAAAGACATTTGTCAAGTTGTTTTTGTGCTTATTTAGACTTGCAGTTTCTGTTTATTTAACAACAACAAAATCAATGATCACCTTGAAATTAGATACGTGCAAGTGTGAGATGGGGTATCTCTTTGGTGGTATGTTTGATGTCAATTATTAATTGGCATGATTCCTCTACCCATTACAAGGACCACTTGTATAAGCAACATCAGCCAAGAATTGCACCTACATCAGGAATGATTGAGAAACTAGAGTATATGTGAGATAATTGCATTCACATAGATGCATATGATTATTTGATATTATTACATTCTGGGGTTATTAGGAGACATTCTCCATTTTTTTAAGTTTGTAACTCATCATCATTCTTTACTTTGGATCCATGCTTCCCATTTATCCACTTTTTTAATTTCTTTAGAGTCACCATACTGGATTAAAAAAATCCATCCTATAAATTAGAAAAGAAACCAACAACAATAACAACTAGAATAGATCTATCATAACCCAAAATCTCTTAAGCATTGAAAGATTTGCACTAAGTCTTTTTTATCCCTCTTGATGCTTAAGAGATCCAGGGTTTAGATGGATCTATGCTAGAGACTATTGTTGAATTTTGAGCAGCTACAGAAGTTATTCTTTTCAAGCAGACCTCCTAGCTGCCCTCTCTCAAGCTGACCTCCAAGCAGCCCTCCAAGCTGCCCTCCTCAAGCTGCCCTCCAAGCAACCCTCCTCAAGCTGGCCTCTTCCTAAACCGCCCTCCTGAAGCTGCCCCCTTTCCAGGTCAACCTAAGTCATCCCTAACCTAGCTGTCCTAACCTAGGAGGTGGCCCTAACCTAAAGCTACCTAACCTAGACTCTATCCTATATAGAGGGAGGCACCCTCTCTTCATATCAGTCTTCACATCAGTCTTCATATCAGTTTACTACTTCTGTTCTGGGCAGCAGCTAGGAGGAAAATAACAAAGTTCTGGGGCAGCAGCTAGGAGGTGAATCTGAAGCAGAGAAAACTCAGTTCTGTTGCAGCAGCTAGGAGGCTATACTGAGGCAAATATTCAGCCTATTCTGAGGCAAATACTCAGCCTACTCTGAGGCAAATAGTCGGCATATTCTGAGGCAAATAGTCGGCATGTTCTGAACAGTGTTACAAAAATCGTTTCGGCGAAAAAATCGCCGGGGTCCAGAAACATCGTTTCGTAAAAATCGGCAAAACATCGGCAATATATCGGCAAACTTAAAAAAATACAAAAATATTCTTTTTTTTTTTTTTTTGAAACATTTAAAGCAACAATAGCATCAAATAGATAGATTGTCACATGAATATGGAAAGAAAACTGATATATAAGATATATAAGATGTCTAGTGATACATCACACATCAAAAATGAACCATGTCCCGATTCCTGAGTCATCAAAAAATATAATAAATGTATCTCATGATCGTCATCATGACTCATCTACAATGAAGTCATCTACAATGAAATCAAGTAAATAAACTATGGATTCCCTCTACCCTTTTTACAGGCAAAGGTAATCGCTGTAGAAACTGTTTTTCCTCTAGCAGTAGGAGTAGGTGCCCTTGAGGCATGTGCGCCTCGTACTAGAGTCAAACGTCCTCTAGAAGAAGTAGAAGACCCTCGAAACAAATGTCCCCTAGAAGAAGGTACTGGTAGAGGAGGTCGACTGCTAGTGCTACCATTGGGCCTATCTCCCTTTGACTGTGACTCTCGCGCTGCTGGTGGCACACTTGCAAACTCAGCGTGAAACTGAATATCCTCTAAAACATCCTGATCCAAGTCCTCAGAGATACCATGATCATCACCACTATCCTCTAGCCAATCAAGGGTGGTCTCAGTAACAGGTTCCTCAACCTCCACCCTCCATGTAGCAGTGGTGTCAATCTCATCCAATGAAATGGCCTTCGCATCAATTTTTATCTCAAGTTGCTTCACCCACAACCTGAGATTGTTGTAGACGTAGACCAAATCATTAAGGCGTGAGGTATCCAACCTGTAAGAGGACCATAAATTAATTTATTAGAATGTAAAGGAGCATAAAATTTATATGACAAGTTAATAATTTATAATTTTAAAATGAATTTGAAATTTCATTTGAAATTCTCTAACCTGTTGCGCTTTTTGGTGTGTATTTTTTCAAATACACTCCAGTTGCGCTCACAACCAGAAGAGCTACATGTCTGGCTAAGC
>SNQJ01S0065074.1:62712-76360 GCA_010110895.2 Picea sitchensis | reverse complement strand
ACAATTGTCTAAATAACATTGTTGAGCTAGATAATTGAAATTAAAGGATTTCGCAAACATTTGATTGGTTTATTTTCTTTTATAAAATGAATAGTCTTGTTGAATGGATTGGATGCATATGGAAATTACTATAGAGATGATAGCTATTGATATTAGTACATGAACGAGACTTGTATGTACTAGCTACACATGCACTTCTTGCACATGTACACTAGTATGTATGAGTTTCTTAGCTTACTCACTAATAATGTCGGTTATTTGTTAGGAATGTGTGAACCATGTTTCTTTTCCCTTGTATCATAAAATACTTTAACTTCGGGACGAAGTTTCCTGAAGGGTGGGTGTATGTAACAACCCTAGTTAAATAGTTGCTTAAGGTTTATCAAGTATAGTTAATTAAATAATTAACTATCCTAATGTATATTAGTTAAGTAATGATTAATTATTAATAATATTAATTAATTATTGTTTAATATATGTTGATTAATTAATTAATTGATTATTTAACACATTTAATGTTTGGGGTAATGAATTAAAGGCGTAATAACTTTTAATTTATTATTAGAAAACTTTATGTAAGAAGTGAAAGGGTATTGAATGGAGGGATAAGGTATTAAATGGAGGGATAAGGTGGGTGGCATTAAATTAAGGAGGAGGCAGTGAATGGGAAGGAGGATATGAGGGGGCAGAGGCATTCGGGAGAGGGACTGATGGAATTTTGGGGAAAGGGATCATTTTGAGAGTAGGGACTATATTTTGTTGTCTGTGATATTGTTCTGGTTTGGAGTTTGGGTGGACTGTTACAGGGGTGCACCAGGTTGCTGGGAGTTTTGGGCTCGGGGGCTAGGAATCCTCTCGGAATCCTGGAGCTAGGGAGTCAGACAAGCTCTGTTCCTAGCTGGCAGGGAGGAAGATTTAGTTTTGGGCAGGTTTTGGGCAGGGTTTGGGCAGGGTTTGGGCAGAGCAGCAGTGAGGATAGACAAAGTTTGGAGAAATAACATCAGACAGAGGTATGTATTTTCATATATTTTCATGATTATGGGATGGTTATGTGATTTATTTTCAAGTTGTTAATACATTTAATTTTTGCTGAATAAATTATGGTTAAATGCTGAAGATTGAATTGTACAGGATAAAATTTAGTTACTCTCTATTTTTTTAACTTGTTTTTTATAAGGCTCTGTGGGGACAGAGACCTTACATGATCAGTTTGTAGAAGGAAGCACAATCCTGCTACAATAATGAATGAGAATGAATAATCCATATGGTGAAGAGGTTGGTTAAGATCCAACACACCATGGAAAAGTGCTTGTCATAAAGTGTGGCAAACCTGAAATCAATGCAAGGGTGCATTGGGTATGAAAGTGGCCATGAATATTGGCACATTGATTAAATTCATTTGATATTTGAATTGCATTTGGAGAATTTGGTATGTTGAAAGGATGCATATGTAAATAATGATATTTCCTTTTGCTTGGTACCCTTGAATAGATTAAAATGAATTGGATTGTTAGTATGCATAGTTTTGAAAATATAAAGTGCATGAAAATTAACAATTTGTTTGGTTGAGGAATGTTGAAATTGCAGGAAGAAAAGGGTCTTGGATATGGCAGTGTTGTAAGCCCATAAGGAAGAACAATTTTATGTTCAGCCAAACTGCAAGGAATGATATTTCCTTTTTGAGAAAATGAACTTGATTGTTAGTGTGCACATTTCTAAAGTTGTTTGTGAGCCACTACAAGCGTGCAATGAAAATATAGTGTACATGAAAACTACCAATTTGTTTGGCTGAGGAATGTTGAAATTGTAGAAAGAAAGGGTCTTGGATATGGGAGTGTTGTAAGCGATAAGGAAGACCAATTTCTTGTTGATCCAAACTGCTATGGGAAGAAAAATCCCATACTCGTGAATTTGGTTCATATGTGGAACAAATCTGAAAAATAAAAATGTGGAATTTGGAAATCTGTGGGTGACATATTTGAAATAAATTATAAATTGGAATTGATGATATCTCATAATTTCTGTATACCTGTGATACAAGTGAGATGAAAAGATATGTCTAGGGAGAATAGATGAAGGCTGCCAAAGCTGGAAAGCATGGAAAAGGCTACTATTGAGACATCAGAACCCTGTGGTAAGTCATGATTGCCCTAGAATATGTTGTGTTGTGGTAACACAAGCCGGAGGGATGCCTCGACAGAGTAGGTCAGAGGTACGCCTTTACTATAAGGCTCAATGAAGTCTCATTAACTCTTCTTGTGTGATAAATCCTTGGAAAGGCAATATGGATAGCCCGAGGGATGGTATAGTAGAGAAGGGAATGCCTAAGCCTGGGCCTGGAGGGTGAGTGACCGCAAGGAAGAGGAGAGTTTGATAATTCTTTTAAAACATTGATTGGGATAATGCACACAATGGGTATTTCAAGGAAAAAAAAAGAGCCAAGATAACAAGACAGCCATATGGATGCAAATCCACGAACTGCACAGATAAGTGTTGTGCTAGATTATGAAAATTTTCCCCTTGAATTTTGCACAACAATAAGATGTTTTTGCATGAAATTGTGATTAATATGCTTGTTGTCCAAAATTATTGAAGGAAGGTGATGAAGGCCAAGGGTCTGGAAAGGACATGACCAAGTAAGAGGATCAAGATTTCTGAAGCAGCTGAATAACAAAGGCATGACAAGTGTTATTGAGAAAGAACATTGAGGACGTTGTTCCTTTGAAGGGGGAGGAGATTGTAATACCCTTGTTTCCCCTAGCTTGTAATTAATCATTATTTATGATTACCATGCTATGGCATGAGAAAAATGTAAATGTATTATTGTTTATATTGCCAAAAGTTGACTGTGGGGGTGAAGCGTTGAAGTACTGGCCATGATATCACTAGAGGAAAGAGTGAGGAAACTTGTAGAGAGGGTTCATCATGCCAAGATGACCCAATCCTCTTTGTTGAAATATTTGATCTGGAATAATAAACCTCATCCTGATCCCAAAGAAAAATCAATTATTGAGAAAATGACTGGTGGTTGAACAATCAACTACCCCAATGAATGGAAGCATGGAGGGCATGGCTGAGAAGACATAAAACTGCCAACCCCAAGTACAACATAGTGCAGTCGTCCTACCACTCTAGATTGAATTGACTTCCTTTTGGTAGAAGGAATAGGATAGGTCGAGAACCTTCCTAGGGAGGGGGGATAAAAACACCCGAGAAAGGAGAGGAGATGGAGATAAGAATGGTTTTTTTTAGGACCATTCAAAAAGAAGGAGAGCGTGTGAGGCTCTCCAGCTCCGAAGAAGAACTGAAAGATTAAGTTGTTATGGTTACAGGAAAGAACCAGAGGAGGAATTTGGTCTCTGAGGAAGAGAATCGTTGAAAGGAATGCACTAGCACGTGCAATAGAAATATTAGATAACTCGTGGAAGAGTTTTGAACTGGAGCATAAAATACTCGAAGCCCAGACTGGAGCAAAAGAGGGTCACGGGCTTGGTGTTGGCTGGAAAGAAATCGATGCTATAAGGAGAGGGCATCGAGGGACAGTGTAGCTCTGAAGGGACTCTCTTGCATATAGGAAATCCAGCTAAGAAGGCATCTGATAAACCCCATGGAGGCCTTGATCTCAGTGGGGAAGAAGGGAGACTTTTATTATTGCCAGAGACGTGAATTTTTGAAGACAAATGAGTTGTATGTTGTTGGTTTAATAGACCAGAGATCTATCCTTAGCCAGAGAAAGAAGTTTGTGAGCTTGATGTTGAGGAAGCATCATATACACTTCGCAGAGGCTGGAGGATTTCTTAGAGATTAAGGCCATGAACTTGATGCTGAAGAAGCATCTGATAAACCTCGCAGAGGCAATGAAAAAGAGAGGATCTCAGAGAATTTACAAAAGACCCGAGGAACACAAAGAAGTTTCCCTAGCGATATCATGGCTTGGCATGGGGGTGGCCAAAGTTCTAAGAGTGAATTCCTCTAAGCCCACAGTTGGTTGGAAAGGCGAACACCCACAATCAGTTGGTCAGTTATCGACTGTAATAGATAAGTATTTTGTAAAATTTATATAATTTAAATGAAATGCATGATTGAATGCTTGTTTTCAATTGTAAAATCTTGCATTCGGGTGATTCTAAGATGAAAAGTTTGGTGCATGCCTTACACAGTTGAATAGAATTACCTTGTAATACTCTGGAACAAAGAAATTAAACCTCTATTTGTGATTTATGTGTACGTAAGGAATAGAGGTATATAAATAAAGGTAAATGTGTAATTTGATGCAACGATGGTTTCAAGCGAAAGGAGAATTGTTGGCAATGGGATATTTAATTGAATTTGGGGACATAATACTTTTTCCCATGTGTTGGTTGAAAAATGCTCAAGGGATTGCTTAAGGACCAAATCTGCAAACATAGAGTCGAGATAGACTCTACGGGACTACCTCAGTCCATTTGATTTCCTTGAATTACCTTTCCTGTTGTGGAATTTGAGCTCTATAGACGAAGGGCGCTTCCTTCAAACCAACCTTCCAAGTGGCCACGAGCTCATTCCCATGGCCTTAACCAAATTTTGGGTAAGAGCTAGGAGTGTAGCCTCTAGAGCTTGACCAATTTCTATAGGACCAGGAACTTGGAACCCTCCGCTACACTAAAAAAGGAGCTAATTCATTTGATACTCTGGGAGTCGGAAGCTTTGGGGTTAATAAACATTGCAGTGTACTAGATGCACTGAAGACGACCTGTCGAATCAGTAGCTTGAGGGTGGACCTAAAATTGGTGGGCATTTACCCGTTATCATGGGATTCATCCCCTTTTTAAACCCCGATCCACTTCTCGGTCACAAAGTAATGTGAGCCATAGATCTAAGGTTATTCAGGATCTCCCCTGACTGTTGGATCTACGTCATGGTCATTCGATGTTGATCTACTCCTGGAGGGAAAAGGTGTTAAACAACAAGAAACTTCGAACGCCAAACTCACGCGTTAATGTGAGTTGTTGATCTGGGGAATCCATTGGGAACCTCTCCTAATCATCCAATCAACTAGTGAAAGGATAGCTTAAAGCACTCTGGTGAATGAGAATATCGTCGAAGCGTCGAAGACTAGAGTGATGTGACATGCTGACATCATCTGAGGTGACATGGACCCATAGTAGGTGTTCCATGTGTCACCCTGATTCGTGACTTTCACAGACCTTATGTGTCAAATGGACCTTGACACATTTCACCAGTTAATCGGGCCACGTGTCACCCTTGTCTTCTACCAAATGTATTCCTCTTGTATCATGGACACTTGATCTAATGGTTAAGGGGAGTTCGGAAATTTGGGACTCCAAATTTTTTTAATTGATGGAATGCTTGGGATAAAATGGTCAAAGGCCCAGACCTACCTATTCCTATTCCAGTATTTAATGCACATTCATGCGTAAGTGTGGAATCTCCAAGAGTCCAAAGCTTCAGGCCTCTAGATGTTTGGGGTGATATAACGAACAAGTTAAAAGGGTCGAAGGCCCAAACCTACCTTCCTATACTCCAATGTTATAATAAACATTAAACATAATTAATTATATGTGGGGTGATGTAATTACTTGTATTTGCGTAAAGGCATAATACAGATGGGACCCTCTCTGCATCTTCTACATTCAATATTTTTTGGGGTATGTTCATAACAGCATGATGAGGAACCTCGCCAAAGTTCGGAGACTTAGGATTTTATCGAACTTAATAATCATAAGTGATCCTTTGATATATTTAATTAAATTAATAGGCCAATAAGAGCTAGACAAGTGTCGACCTCTGGTTGAGAAAGTCTTTGTATGTTATGATGAGGTGGCATTCCAGGTGATAGGGAACCACGTGGGTGCCACATGGCAATGAAATACCCTAGTCAATAAAGGCCTAAAGAACTTTGAAGGACCATAACTTGCGTTCTAGAACTCGGATCTGGACAAATTTATAGTCGTTGGAAAACCCTCGTCGAATCAAAGGCGATGTAATCCTAGTTTCAGGGATTTGATATGATTGAGAAAAGAGAAATTCTTATGCCCCATCCCTTAAAAGGATACCTAAGGGGTTGGGTGTATTATAGAAGTGGAGTGATTCTATATGTGCTTAGTGGGGAAAAGAGGACAACGTGTCAAATAGGGATAGAAGATGAGGCTCAAAAGTTAAAGAGTTCAAGGAAGGTGTTGAAGTAGAAAGTGGGTAGAGTGAAGATGGTCCTTAGAAAATATTTGAGATTCAAAGATGCCTTCGAGTATATAGGGATGGCCCTCATAGTTAAATTTCATGGTTGTAAGATTTTATATTGATTTTTTACAAATGGATAAAAAAAGTCTAGTATTTGATTATGGGTTATAGTCTTGTGTTCCATATATATATATATATATATATATATATATATACACTATGGAAGTTCCACTTATAAACATTGGATAATACTAGTATTCCATTATGGCATACACACTGTCATGTTTATAGGCACATAGTAGCAAAGTGCTCTTTTCCATTCATGAAGAAGGTGTGGAAAAAAAATCAAACACTAGGGCGTCAATGATATCTAATCATAAGGGTTTTGGTTATTGAGAGAAGGACTTGTTTGATGCAAAGATACCATGGAAGACATCGAAATATTTGAAAATATGTAAGGGTGGTAGTCTTTTTCTTAGAAAGGTGGTAATCTTGTTGGGGAGGGGTAGATTTTGAGAAGGTTGTATGGAACCTGAAAGATTCAATAGATGCACAAGAAATATCTTGATGTTCGTGTATCCAAGAAGGATCCCTACCCATGGGCATGCATGGATTTAGGTAAGCATTATAATCTAAATTTAGAAAGTTTGAATCTCTTTGAGATTTGTTTTGGAAAAAGAATCATGGCCTTACCTCTCATAAGTAAGAGTCATGGAAAAAAATCAGAACCTATCTCAGACTCTTTAGACAAAAGGAGTATATCATTTTTATTAGTCTGGTTTCCCCAATGGTAGGCAAGCAACATTGTGGATTTTGTACAATTTATCCCATATGTAATTAATAGAATAAGACTGCATGCTTACAAACAAAAAAACTTGCCAATGAGGTTTTCAAATTATTCATTAGATTGATAATTATGGTTGAGTCCTCAATAGTTATCAAAGACTTTATACTGGATGAATTTATAGATTTTATTCCCTAGAGGACAACATAAGCAACTACCTAGTTATTTGTGGTTATCCCAAGACCTCATTCATAATTTAGTTCTTGTTTCCCTCAAGATCGAGGATGATCTGCCCCGCACCTACCCCTTAGGAGGGCTCATGACTTTCAAAAAAATAGCTTTTGATGATTAAAGAGAGCAAAAAACTTTGTCATTACCTAACCTTAACCTTTGTCAAAATGCCAGCACACTCCCATGCTCTAATATCACTGTGGAAAGGTAAAAGACCAAGCAAACAAAATCCAACCAGACCAAAGAAACAAACTTCAAAAACTAATAGCCAAGCAATATGACTACTTTCCCACCTTGCAACATACACACGATTCCTAACAAAAGGTTTGAATTTTGCAAGTTAAAAACCACACAAAGAGAAAAACCACCTCCAAAATTTATCACTCCCATAAATTAAAAGCGCTAGAAAAATGACTCTAGTTTCACCAGAGGAACATGCTTAAAAAAAAACTGAAGAGAACTCGAAAAAAATAACACAAAGATATAAATATTTCACATATAGTCCCAGGACAAAGGATCACTGAACCCAAAAGATGCAATAGTTAAGAATTGGCTACAAAGTTGCTTACCAAATCACAGTTGAAATGTTGGAGCCAAAAGCCAAACTTTCCTAGACGCCTACCTCTCTGAAATTCCAATATCCCACCTAGAGACATAAATAATCCATCCACGATTTCAGATTTGTGTTTAGCGATGGGATCAAGCAAGATACAAGGGTACGACAACCTAGTTGATTTATTGAGCTTGCCTTGAAGAAGAGGCTTGATTGTGCAGGGAACATGGAGTTTAGATGTTCTTTCTCTCTCCATTAAATTGGATGGGATTTGTCTATGGAATATATTAGAACATCTCCTTCCCATTAACTATAACGACCCCTTCTTTTAGCATTTGAACTTGTGATTTTGAAAGTTAAAGCAAAGCCTTAAAGGAAATGCACTAACCAACTAAGCCAACACCTCACTCTAGCATTGAAGTTTTATTTGCTTGATTGCCTACTTCTTTGTTGTTCTCCCTTAGCACTTGATGAAATGAAAGCGTTTCAAATTTATCAACTTCCTTGTAGACTCAATCAAGGATAAACACCAAATAATAGTTAGATGGAAGGGTCCTTAGCTCACCAAACTATTTATTATATTTAAGTCTCTTATCACCTTCAAACATTGAATTTGATGTTCAACAATAATACACAAACCTTGTGTTGTTCCTGAGTTTATACTTTAAGGCTGTAAAGTATACCGTCAAGGAATCTGTAAGGGTAAAGGTAATTAAAGGGTAAGAATAAAAAAGAAGGGTAAATCAGAGTCAGTTTCTCAACGGCCTTTGTCTAGCTTCCTGTTGTTCTTGGATGCTGATGTCTCTCTCAATAGAAGCCCATGAACATTCTAATTAAGCCTGATTAGTTGTTGTTTGCAGAATAGTATTAAAAAGGTTCAAATCTATGCTAGTTTGATCTTGAAGACCAGGTTCTACGTTGGACTATCTATTATTTGGGACAGTCATGGAAAATGAAGTTTTAATTAAAATTTTAATAGTTTTTGATAAATTGTTGCTCCAGTTTTTAAGGGATGAAAATAGGAAAAATAGTTTTGGAATTCAAAATAATAATATAATAACAGTTGAGGTCGTTCCCTGGACTTGAAACAATTTTAAGAATAGTAAAATAACAAAGTAGAACTACTATGAAAATATGAGGCTTTAATCAAGAAAGAATCTCATATTTTAACAAGAGATAAAGAGGAAAACGAGATTTATAATGAAATGTTAAATATAATCATTCAAATGATCTACAGATCTTAAAATTACTGATAGCAATTTCAGAGGAAAAACTGTATATAATTTGATAAGCAAATCAATTCAAACTACAAAAGATGTATGAAACAAACTTATAGTTGATCATTCATTAGAAGGACACTGAAAGAGAAACACAAAAATTGTAAACAGGGTTAAAGAACACATAGCTTCAAGTTGACAGAATACAGAATCTCGTCTGCATTATTTATATCACAATGGATGGAAAAAAATTTAATACAATCGGCTCTCTCAAAAACCAAAAGCCTTTTCTCAGTCTTGTGAAAACATATTTATACATGATCATCAAATATTTTTTCCCGTTGGTGATTAACCAACTTCCTAAGACTACGGTTACATGGATGAACAATGTCAAACCGTTTACATTTCTTTTCTAACTACTTTATTATTCTAATGATGAAAAATCTTCAAAAGAGTATTTCATGTCAGTGTTGATGAACCTGCTCCTTCTGCTTTAAAACAATGAACACATTTTCCTAGGAACTGTACTAAAAATCTAGGAGCTTCTAGAATATCCTTTGCTTCAAATGAGAAAATCTTTCTCTGCAGTTATGGTAGACGATCTTCAATTATTTTCCTTGTGAACTTAATAGTTTGCAACTTTAAGCTTGGCATCACTATCCATTTGTCGATTTCGATGATATTGATTACCTTTATTTTTGGGATCTCCACCTGCATTTCCTCCAGCTCTTCTTTAAATCTTAACTGATGCTTAACAATATTAATTTCCCCTAACAACCCGGGATAGTCGTTTTTTCCAATGTTCAAAGAAGCTTTTTCTAAAAGATCAAAAATTCCTTGACAATCATCATTGACCTCTTTGGTTACTCTTTTGTTTTCTACAAGGTCTACCTCCCACACCTTAAGTATCACATCAACTTTGATCTATTCTGAAACAGATAGTTTTTGAACCTCTTTGAGACCCTCTTTTGTTGACATAGCCACTGCTTTTTGGAAAGTCGTTCTGGCTGCCTTCACTTCTCTTTATTTTTGGAGAATATTCTCGAAGGATTTATTTGTTTCCTGAAAGTAATTCTGGATGACTTCCAGATTTAAAAACACTCATTGTTGTTCCTCTTCTATCTTCAAATGTATTCCCAATACCTGGGCCTGGAAAATTTCAAGCTCTACCACTTAATTTGAAATGGAGCTAATCTTATCTTGTAATTGTTTATTTGTTTCTTCTTGCTTTAGGACCTGTGCCTGAGTGACCTATATTTTCTTATTTGCTTCCTCTAAGCTTTCTTTCATTTTCTGAATCTCTTGAATATCATTTAATCTAGCTTGTTCTAGACCCATTTTTATTCCCCAACTAATATTTCTTTCGATCTCTTTCAATTGACCTTGTAGCTAAGCTATCATTTGGTCTTTCTGTTCCAACATAGTTGTCAAATTGCCCATAGAGTATATATTCGCTGACGCTAAATCTCCCATCGTGCCTGCTATCTCTGTAGCGAATTCTCCCTCTTTAAGCTTTTGTCCATCTATAATGACCCTATGTTTTTTAACCATCATATCTCCTCTTGGATGAATTTCCTGTTTAAGGATTGTCTTTCTCTTTTTACTAAAGAAATAATCGGATGAAGGAATCTCATCTCTAGAAATAGGCTCAAGATCACTAAGATACAAAGCTCCCTCATGGGGGTTTCCATAAGTAGACTGTAATGGAGTCAAGGAAGTAATGGGACTTCCAAGTTCTGTCGATGTTGTTCCTCGTACCTTTTTCAGAAAACTCTCAAGGATTTCTGAAGGTGTTTCCAACTCCTTTCCTTTCCTTGCCTCTGATTCTTCTGTCTGAGGAACTATTGTTTCTTGTGAAGGCATTTTACCCTCCTTCATTTTTCCTTTTGTATTTGTTTTATCCTGTACATTTGTTTCAAAGCCTGGGGGAGGCCCTTCCTGCTTTGGAGGAGGGGTCGTAGATTCACCCTGCAAACTTTTTGGTAAATAACTTCATCTGTGACTCTGAAATAACATGAAACCAACCTGTGAGTCAGGTGACATGGCCTGTACCCTGTTCAATACTTCTTCATAGGTTTTGACCTCCTTGAAAATATCATCATAAACAGATATTTCGTGCTCATAAGATTTCAAATTACAGTGCATCAAATGTCTGCTTACTAATTGATAAGGGTCATGCTTTCTGTGCTCAATATCTACCAGTTTTATTTCTTCTAATGCTTCAGCCTCTGCTTTAGAGTGGCCAAGGTTTAGCAATGAAAATTTTCTGACATACACAGGGAAGACTCACCAAGATTTCTTCTGAGCTACCTTTAGTTCTATCCTAATACCACCTTTCACTATTTGATGTGTTACCTCCCTCAATACCAATCTGTCTGGGAGGAATTTCGAAAGTGCGTGAGGGGGAATTGAGCACCCATAAACCCTAACATAAGAAAAGTTATCATCAATAAACCAGTCGACTATCGCTTTGAGATTTCCTGAGACTGACTTAGAAATGCGAGGGGGTTCACAGCCATAAAACATGTTATGCATTGGAATTATTACGAAATGACAAATTTCATAAAATGCATTCTTAGCATTTTCTTCCCAAAGTGTAGAATGATATTCATGAATGGGCTCGGGGCAAGTTATGTTCCAACTCCAATTCATCAAGGGAAAAGGAGTCATAAAGCAAACTGCGTCCATAATGTATGCTGACATATAAAAGGCTATTGGTTGACCTTTAGATTTTGCAACTCTGTAGTTTGAAACTTCTTGAGCTAGGTTATTAGATAGAATTTTACTCCAGTTGAAAGTGAATCCTTCTGAAGCTTCTTCTAAAAAGGGCACCCAATCTGCATGAAAATGGTAGGGATCCTTTCTCCTGAACAATCTAAACAGCATAATAGCTACATAGACCATGTATTCATTCAAAGATGTCGTGGCATAAACCCCATGGGTATCAGCCCTAAACTTTGATGGACATCTCGACCAATCTCTAATTAAATTAGGGTAAGTTTGGTATGCCTCAATACACTCTTTCCTTTTAAATTCAGCTAAAAACTGGGCATTAAAAGTGTACTTAGGATTCGGTGAAAGCTTATACATTACTTGTATATGTTATGGCCTGAATGAGCCGACAATGACCCCTTGATTATTTAAGATGCTCCTAGTAAGAATATCAACCTTTTCCAGTGCCCAACTGATCATATCGTTATACGCCAAAAGCCGAGGGCGTACCACGATTTTATGAAGCTCTGATTCTGCTATATCCTGAAAGTGATTATCAAAATCAGTATGAGAATTCTTGAATTAAAATTCCAGGAGTTCAGAGATTTGTGTCCAAGATTTAATGGAATCAATAGCGTGTGGCGTAGTGTCAGATATGATATCTCCTTCTTGTGTATCTTCACTCTTCTTCGGTGCCTTTTTTGGTGCCATGACTTTAAGTTAGATGGAAAACCTGTCATAGAAAAGGAGTATATGAGCTCGGCTGAATGCGTCTTACGCTTGATAGTTTGAAACATAAAATGTTACGAAACACAGACCTTCAAACTCTCTTTTAATTCATTTAACGATGAAGGGACTGACGCAGCTGACAAGAATTCAAGACATTTAATGCAGTAGATATTTATTGAGATACGCATTAGTGTCACATATCACCAGTTATTCTTTATTTAAGTGGCCGCATTTTGGCGCTTTTGAATTTAAAAATCGGAACATTTCATTCAATCGGAAACTGAAACGTGAACAAAACCTAAAAAGATTGATTATTATTAATCATGTTTTCAAAACAGAGTTAATTTGTACTAATCATAGATTAAGAGTCAAGATTTCGCATTTCGGAATTTCGGGGATCGAGTTGACGAGATGTATGTTATCGCTGCATCCCGATTTCCGAAATCCCGAAATCATGACGAGATTAATTAAGACTTAAATTTATTTTAGCAAAATAATTGATCGGTATTAGGCGTTTCGGGATTTCGGGGATCATGTTGATAGGAAGTATGTCATCAATGAATCCTGATTTCCGAAATTGCAATATGATTAACTTAGGACTTAATTAATCAACGTTAAAGAAAAAACAAGATGAATTTAGTTTTAACACAAATTATGGGTCGGGATTTCACGTTTCGGGATTTCGGGGATCGTGTTGACAAGAGATATGTTATTGCTGAACTCTGAATCCCGAAATTGTGATTTGATTATCTTAAGTCTTAAATTCTTGTGTTAGTGAATTAATTAATCAGAATTTGAACTAACTCCCATTCTTTCGGGAAATCGTGGATCGGAATTTCGTGATTCAATATGTATTGAAAAACAAATGTTCTCAGCAAACCCTGAATCCCGAAAACTTTTTAAAGTTAATCTTAACTCCATTAGGTTTAAAGTTTATCATGATTACAATAACTTTATAGAAAATGCGTCGGGATTCTTATAACATTTTAGGTTTTTACCTTTTATTATTTAAAGAATAAATTTTTTCAGGAAATCGGTACCGGGCGCTTGGGAATGATAACGAAGCTTATGCTTTATGCAACGCCGAAACCCAAAAAAAGGAAAGTTTGGGTCTTAGGGATAAAAAAAAAATTAATTTGTTTCAACATAGGCTCCAATTGGG
Source organism: Picea sitchensis (assembly GCA_010110895.2). NCBI lineage: Eukaryota > Viridiplantae > Streptophyta > Pinopsida > Pinales > Pinaceae > Picea > Picea sitchensis. Next base: position 62,792 of record SNQJ01S0065074.1, on the reverse strand, counting down.
GACCTTGTCTCCTTGTGGGACGAGGAGAAGATGTAGACTTAGTGCCTTTATTGGGTTAATGGTGTCAAGGGTTTATCTCC
>SNQJ01S0065074.1:38587-62702 GCA_010110895.2 Picea sitchensis | reverse complement strand
TGTGTCCATAATGTATGCTGACATATAAAAGGCCACTGATTGACCTTTAGATTTTGCAACTCTGTAGTTTGAAACTTCTTGAGCTAGGTTATCAGATAGAATTTTACTCCAGTTGAAAGTGAATCCTTCTTAAGCTTCTTCTAAAAAGGGCACCCAATCTGCATGAAAATGGCAGGGATTGTTTCTCCAAAATAGTCTACACAGCATAATAGCTACATAGACCATGTATTCATTCAAATATGTTGTGGCATAAACCTCATGGGTATCAGCCCTAAACTTTGATGGACATCTCGACCAATCTCTAATTAAATCAGGATAAGTTTGGTCTGACTCAGTACACTCTTTCGTTTGAATTCAGCTAAAAACTCGGCATTAAAAGTGTACTTAGGATTCGTTGAAAGCTTATACATTACTTGTATATGTTCTGGCCTGAACGAGCTGACAATGACCCCTTGATTATTTAAGATGCTCCTCGTCGGAATATCAACCTTTTCCAATGCCCAACTGATCATATCATTATACGCCAAAAGCCGAGGGCGCACCACAATTTTATGAAGCTCTGATTCTGCTATATCCTGAAAGTGATTATCAGAATTAGTATGAGAATTCTTGAATTCAAATTCCAGGAGTTCAGAGATTTGTGTCCAAGATTTAATGGAATCAATAGCGTGTGGCGTAGTGTCAGATATGATATCTCCTTCCTGTGTATCTTCACTCTTCTTCGGTGCCTTTTTTGGTGCCATGACTTTAATTTAGATGGAAAACCTGTCACAGAAAAGGAGTGTATGAGCTCGGTTGAATGTGTCTTACGCTTGATAGTTTGAAACAGAAAATGTTGCGAAACATAGACCTTCAAACTCTCTTTTAATTCATTTAACGATGAAGGGACTGACGCAGCTGACAAGAATTCAAGACATTTAATGAAGTAGATATTTACTGAGATATGCATTAGTGTCACATATCACCAGTTATTCTTTATTTAAGTGGCCGCATTTTGGTGCTTTTGAATTTAAAAATCGGAACATTTCATTCAATCGGAAACCGAAACGTGAACAAAACCTAAAAAGATTGATTATTATTAATCATGTTTTCAAAACAGAGTTAATTTGTACTAATCACAGATTAAGAGTCAAGATTTCGCATTTCGAGATTTCGGGGATCGAGTTGACAAGATGTATGTTATCGCTGCATTTCAATTTTCGAAATCGCGAAATCACGACGAGATTAATTAAGACTTAAATTCATTTTAGAAAAATAATTGATCGTTATTAGGCATTTCATGATTTCAGGGATCGTGTTGACAGGAAGTATGTCATTAATGAATCCTAATTTCTGACATTGCGATATGATTAACTTAGGACTTAATTAATCAAGGTTAAAGACAAAACAAGATTAATTCAGTTTTAACACAAATTATGGGTTGGGATTTCGCGTTTCAGGATTTCGGGGATCGTGTTGACAAGAGATATGTTATCGCTGAACTATGAATCCCGAAATCGTGATTTGATTATCTTTAGTCTTAACTTCTTGTGTTAGTGAATTAATTAATCAGAATTTGAACTAACTCCCATTCTTTCAGGAAATCGGGGATCGAGATTTCATGATTCAATATATATTGAAAAAAAAATGTTCTCAGCAAACCCCGAATCCCGAAAACTTTTTAAAGTTAATCTTAACTCGATTAGGTTTAAAGCTTATCATGATTACAATAACTTTATAGAAAATGTGTTGGGATTCTTATAACATTTTAGGTTTTACCTTTTATTATTTAAAGAATAAAGTTTTTCGTGAAATCGGTATCGGGTGCTTGGGAATGATAACGAAGCTTATGCTTTATGCAATGCCGAAACCCGAAAAAAGGAAAGTTTGGGTCTTAGGGATAAAAAAAAAAATTAATTTGTTTCAACACCTTGTAACAAGACATATGTTTTTGTTTGGTTATTTAAAAAGATCCCCAATCCACATTCATAATTTACTTCAATTATTCCTCTGGGATAAAGTATAATCCCCTCACCTGCCACCCCTCATATAAATTGTCTTTTAATTAAAAATAACAATAGTAATATAATCTAATGTCACAACTAAATTAAACACCAAATTAATACATAACTCTCCAATTTAAAATTTTGATCTTTTATATAAAATAATAATAGTATAGTTTTTATGAATATTACTTTTTAATATAAGATAATAATAATATTCTTTATAATTTTGCGTTTAGTTTTTATAATATACAATATATGGCAAAGTATCCCACTGAGAAACTATAGTCATTTGCAATAGGCATATATTAAAAAAACAAAAAAGATAAAAAGAATAAAGGGTAAGTCAAAGTTATGAAAACCAAGTGATTTGTTAAACCTTGTATTTTTGGAAATGTTAGTTTCCATAGAACTGGCTTCGTGGTGCTGGGAGTTCGTTTTTCCACAACTGGCTTCATGTTATTCGTTGGCTTCATCGTGCTAGGTGTTTGTTTTTCTACAACTGGCTACGACATCCTGGGCATTTTCTTTTCAACTATTGTCTTTGTGGTGTTAGTTGTTCGATTTTCGAAGTTATTTTTGTAAAGGTTTTTCATGAGAATGGAATGGTTTAGTAGGAAGACGAGGAGGGGAAGTGCAGGTTTCATGGCGCAAGGAGCGTTTCAAATTTTTTAGGCGGGAAACACTGCAGATTTGATAGGATGGAGATTTTTCCACTAGTCCAGCTTCCTTTTTGGTAGGCAAGACCTTGGTTTCTTAGCTACTTTTGGCCGAGTTACTATTTTATTTTTACTGGATCGGTGGGGTTCCTTTAGCCTGTAGTATCACTTCCTTTTACTCTGCTTTTTTAGCGGCTTTCCCTTAGTTTTTTTTGGTGTTTCTTCAGATTTTGAACTGACATGCCGATTTTTTCCTCTGTTTTTCTCCTAGTCTTTTCAAAGTCCTCCACTGCAGGATGCTCTGGCCGAAGTCCTTGTGAGGTTGCCACTTCACGCTTCTTAACAGTTTTTTTTGTCTCATATGATTTGGTCTTAAAGGTTCTTCTTAGTTTCAATGTCTGGTGATGTCATATATCTCTCGAGAGATGAAGCTGGGGATCCTTGGGATCACCCTAGCTTCATATCTACGGTGGATGAGATTTGTAGAAACCGAGGTAATCAATCCTAATTAAATGCGCATTCAATGAATCCACCAAGCTGTGGTGTGTCTTTTCCTCCATCACCCGACACAGTTCAAACATTTCCCACTAAGTTGGTGTGTGCATGTGCTCCAGTCGTTAAGGAAACTCTGAGTTTTTCTGGTGGTTGTTCGATCAGAGCGAAAGAAGCTAAACAAACTTTGAAGGGAGGGGCTCATTGGAACATGACAAAGGTCACTAATGTTACTTTAGAAGGGGAGGGGAGTCAGGTTAGACACTCTTTTGTGGAGCCAAAGAGACTTTTGGAAAGGAAATGCCATTCTCCAAAGCATGCCTTGAAAGTGTGGAAGCCTAATAGAACGAAACATTCTCTGGTCTTGGGGATGGATGTGGGTCTGGAGGACTCATGCTCACTTGCATTGTGTGCGCTTGTTGGAAGGCTAGCCTACTGCCATTACTGTAAAATCTCGGTGGCAGATTGGATGAAGGCCACATGGGCACCCATTCTGGGTTACACTTTGGCTCTTCTTACGTTGTTGAGGGGTTGGTTCGGTTTTGTATTCCACACTCCAGAGGACTCTAACAGGATTTTGGAAGGTTTATGGACCTTCGATGGAGGCAGTCTGATGCTCAAGAGATGGAGGCTAAAGTTCGAACCTGCTACTGAATAATTCATCTTTAGACACTTGTGGGTGCTACTACCAGGACTACCCCTACATTTATGGAACCATAAAGCCTTGGAGGCTATTGGGAATGTGTTGGGGCGTTACATTAAATTGGATGAAGCGGCGTTGCTTTCCTGTGACAGGCGTATGGAAAAATTACTTGTCGAGATTGACACTCATGGTGGACTTTTAGAAACGCTTGAGATAGACTGGAGAGGCTTAGTTTTTTCGCAGTGTTTGGATTACCTCAGTGTTCCCTTCCGTTGTTATCGTTGTCGACAAATGGGACACTTAAAAAAGGATCGTCGCCTCCCTTTTGGCTCTTTTACTGAAGAATCACCCAAAGAAGAAGAAGGTTTTAATGGTTATCCTACTAAGATGGAGACTCTGGAGCAGGATAACTACTCTGATTTTCGGGATCTGGAATGCTCTCAGCCTTCAACTACTACTTTTGTGGGTAATCTTCGTCATTATGTACCCTCCCTTTACTTTTCCTTGTCTGCTTTAGAAAGAGAGCAACTTGATTCTCATTTTTCTGTTTTTACAAAAGATAAAGGGGAATATGAGAACACTGAATAACGAAATGTTGAGGTTGTGGATGTCTTGCCCCATGTAGTGCTGGGGGTGTNTTACTTTTCCTTGTCTGCTTTAGAAAGAGAGCAACTTGATTCTCATTTTTCTGTTTTTACAAAAGATAAAGGGGAATATGAGAACACTGAATAACGAAATGTTGAGGTTGTGGATGTCTTGCCCCATGTAGTGCTGGGGGTGTCTGTTAGTTCTGAGAAGAGGGTGTGTGAAAATGCGGGGATACTTGTACCCTCTGTTTCAGGGGTATCTTCTTTAGTTTCAACCGATGTTGAGATCCCGATGTAGCCTCAGGTTGAGACACTACACAGACCCCTCTCTGCTCTCTCCCTTAGTATGTTATTTGAAGAATCATCTCGTCCTCCGGGGTATGGGGAGTCTAAGTTGAGTGAACACTCACTCGATAAGATTATTTCTAATCTTGTTCCTTCCTATAGGGAGGTAAATAGTCTGGTTCACGTCCCTATTTTTTCTAACAGATTTGAGGTGGCAGTTGGGGATCAGGGTATCTTGGAATCTGTCACTACCACTTCTAAGACTATGACAGAAAAATCTCTTGCTTGGTCTCAGGGATTGGGACTCGAACTTTATCCTATTAAAACTAGAAGCGCTCGGAAAAGAGCGAGACCTACTCTTTCCAACTCAACTATTTNCTTGGAATCTGTCACTACCACTTCTAAGACTATGACAGAAAAATCTCTTGCTTGGTCTCAGGGATTGGGACTCGAACTTTATCCTATTAAAACTAGAAGCGCTCGGAAAAGAGCGAGACCTACTCTTTCCAACTCAACTATTTCCACTCTGTCTACCTGTGACCTTGGGGCGCTTAGAGGAATAAAATCCCTAGCCATGGCTAAGTCATGATTATTCTCTCTTTGAATATTAGAGGGGTTGGAGGGCCCCTTAAATTAGCCTCGATGTGAAGGCTCCTCTCAAAAATTTCTCCCCATATCATATTTCTTCAAGAGACCCTGACTATTGATGTGAAGGCAAGGGAATCTATGTTTTCTCTGAAGTCAGACTGGTTAACTTGTGTTGTTAGTTCTATTGGGCATTCTAGTGGATTGCTTGTTTCTTGGGATCCTCATTTTTTTTCTCTCTCCTCGGTCCTTACGTGTGCCAGAATTCTATTGACAGATTCTAGTCTTACCGATAAAAGGAGCCTTACTCTTTTGAATGTCTATGATCCATGCATGGATCGTAAAAACTTATGGATTAAATGTTTGGAAAAAGGCCTTTTATCTCATAATGATTTAATCCTGGCAGGGGATTTAAATTTTTCTTTGACCACTGAATATATCTGGGGCCCGACTGATGTCATTGATCCTTTGGAAACTTTCTTTAAGGACTTATTTGCAAATACACCGTTGGTGGATGTGGCTCCAGCGGAGATGGTTCCGACGTGGCGCAATGGCAGGTTGGGGGATTCCAGCATTTCTAAGCGTTTGGATAGATTCTTTGTGGTAGAAGGATTGATTGGCCCAGCGTCGAGTTATAGATCGTGGGTAAGTTCTAACTACATTTCAGATCATGCTCCTATGTTTTTTCAACTTGATATTGTTTTTCCAAAGACTATGTATCCCTTCAAATTTAACCCGATCTGGTTAGAAGACAACTCTTTCTCTTCCTTAACCAGAGAGTTTTGGCTTGATAGTCGGTTTTCACTCTTGGAAGACCCTCAAGGAAGGCTAGTGGAGAAACTAGCTCTGCTTAAGCGACGAGTTAAGTCTTGGTCCCTACAAATACAGAAAAAGGAAAAAGAACTTTTGACAAAAGTGGAAAATGAATTGGAAGCTCTACTGATTCAGAAATTCAATGGCTCTACTAGGGATGGTCTTGATTTTCACTGTAAACATTTGGAGGGAGTTCGCAACAAGATTTTACTAGATGAAGAGGAAAGTTGGAGGCAGAAAAGTAGGGCAACATGGATAAAGAGCGGAGATAAAAATACCAAGTTTTTTCATAGATTTGCCAGCTTTAGAAGAAATAAGAGATTTATCTGGGATATCTCTTATGAGAATGGTCAGATGCATACGGGACAGGAAGATATCAAAGCGAAGCCATTAATTATTTTGGATCCTTCTTTAAGGAACAAAGTCAGTCAAACTTAAGGGTACAATTGGAGACTATTAGGCTTTACCCTAGGATGGTGCAGGAGGATGAAGTTCCTCTTTTGGAGAAGGCTATAACTTTGGATGAACTTTCAGTTGTACTAAAGGGGTTTTCTAAAGACAAGAGTCCCGACCCGGATGGGTGGACAATTGAGTTTTTCCTCTCCTTTTTTTATTTGGTGGGGCCAGATCTACTTGCCATGGTGGAAGATACTAGATATAGAGGAGAAGTGTGTAGGCCAATCAACTCCACTTTTCTTGTGCTTATTCCAAATTCAAACCGGCCACAAACCTTCTTTGATTATCGCCCGATAGCACTTTGTAATTTGTGTTATAAAATTGTAACAAAGATTATTGCTAAGAGGATAAGACCTATCTTCTCTAGGTCTCTTTCTGAGGAGCAGTTGGGGTTTCTGAAGGGGTGCTAGATTTTGGATGTTATCGGCATGGTGAAAGACTGTCTGCACAACATCAAATCAAAGAAGATATAGGCTATTATCTTGAAACTGGACCTTAAAAAAGCTTATGACTGTACTAATTGGGACTACTTAAGATTAGTGTTGATTCAGTGTGGTTCTGGTCATATTATGACTAGATGGATTATGGGATGTGTGTCTTCAGCATCTTTGGCTATACTGATTAATGGAGAAGCTTCAAAGTTCAAAAAAAGTGGAAGAGGCATTTTCCAGGGATGTCCATTTTCTCCTCTTCTTTTCATTTTAGTGATGGAAGGCTTGAGCCTCTCACTTAAAAAGAGTCTTCGGGAAGGTAAGATGTCTGGCATTAAGGTCTCTCGCTTGGTAAGGATTCTACATCTACTATTTGTGGATGATGTGATTATTATGTGTAAGGCTTCGGTTGACGAGTGACAAGAAATTCATAAGCTCTTAAATGCTTTCTGTGTTGCTTCTCATCTGGAGATAAATTTTAATAAGTCTACTTTTCATCATTATGGCGTTCAACATGATATTCTAATCCATCTGTCAGATCTGTTCCATTATGGTGTTAAGTGTTTATTGAAGGGTTTTAATTATTTGGGCTTCCTCTTAAAAATAGACAGTTATAAGGTGGTTGACTGGCAATGGCTATTGAAGAAATTTGAGCAGAGAATCTTTCATTGGTGTAATCGTTTTCTTACCTTGGGGCGCAGATATGTTTTAATCAAGGCCGTGTTGGAAATTCAGCGAATTTACTAGATGGATTTAGCGTACATTCTTGTTTCTATTTTAAGCCGGATCTGTATGATGACTTTCTCCTTCCTTTGGTTGAGAGAAAAAACCTCTTAGTCCTACCACCTGTGTAATTGGGAGGCTTTAGCTAAGCCTAAGAGCTTTGGAGGTTGGGGGATCAGAAATATTTTTTTTTTTTTCTCAAGCCTTAGTTGTAAAATCACTATGGCGAGGGTTGATGCAGCCTGGTATTTGGAACCGAGTTTTGAAAGATAAGTATCTTTCTCATCTTTCAGTTATTTCATGGCTTCGATCTCTCGTTCCATCGTCTCGGGTAGGCTCACAGACTTGGAAAAACTTGTTAAATGCTCTCCCTTTACTTGTAAGATGGTTGGCATGGAAACCGGGGGATGGGGATGACATTTTGATTGGTAAAGATGCTATCCTGGGTATGGGGAAAGGTGCCTTCCTTTCAAATGCCTTGATCCAACTTTTAAATGAACAACAAGTGCATTGCCTCTTCCAAGTGAGAGGAGCTACAACTTTGGGGTTGACTATTGCCACTTGGGTTACCAGTACTGATTTGGGACTAACGGGCACCCTTGCCACAGAATGGGAGAGTTATAGAATCCAGTTGATTGCTGCGAGTATTGCTCCAATAGAGGCTCCTGATGAGATAAAATGGACGGGTGGGGATGGCACGGGTTTACTAACTACAAAGAACATTTATAACACTCTAGTTGTGGAGTTGTGGCAAAAGAATAGTGAAGCAGTGAAAAGGAAGCTCTGGTCATGGGATTGCCCTTTAAAATTAAAGCTTTTCTCTTGGCTGCTCATCGAAGACAAGCTTCTCACCTGGAACAATCTCCTCAAGCGTGGATGGAAAGGTCCTGGTTTATGTCATCTGTGTAGAGGTAATGAAGAAACAACTCTCCACCTTTTTGTCCACTTTCCTTTTACAGTTTCCATTTGGAGTAAAGTTCGTGTCCACTTCAAACTGCTCTTTGGATGGTCAGTTTCTTCCATGAGGGATTGTTTCGACCCCTGGTGTTTTAGGAACAAAGCTTACTCTTCACTACCATCTTTTATCTACTGGTTTATCTGGACTGAAAGAAATTTGGCCATTTTCGAATCCAAAATTCCATCCTTGGAGAAAGTTCTTTTTCTCTGTTTAGTTGTTGTAGCGAGCCACATCACTCAGAGACCAAAATTTTATATAAGAAGTAATGGCTATCGCTTATCGAAGCAAAGAATAATTGGTTGGTTTGATGGGGCATCTCAGAGGAATAGAGAATTAAGTGGAGCAGGGGGCTTAATATCTCTTGATGAGCATTCTTCTTATAGATGGTCCCTTAATTGTAGCAGGGGTACAAATACAAGAGTCGAACTCTTGGGCACATGGGCTATCCTCACCTTGGCCCATAGATTGGCCATTTCAGATATCCACATCCTCTGGGACTCAAAAGTCATTATTGATTGGCTAAATAATGTTGGTTCTTTGCAGGTAATCTCTATTGAATGTTGGAAAGAGCGGGTGAATGAACTAAAAAATCTTTTAGTTGTCGTCACCTTTGATCATGTCTATAGAGAAGATAATCAAGAGGCAGATTTTCTCTCCAAAAAGGCACTTACAGATCCACCTGGAACCCTTTTTTACAATCAACAAATCAATGGTCATGAGGGGCCAACTTACCATCTAAAGTTGTACTAAGCTGGGTTATGTGCCTAGCAATCTTTGTCTTCTATTTTAAGGTTGAAGAAGTTTATTGGGGTACCTTTTGGCTCTATCAGTCATTGGGAAAGACTTATAGTTTTTTTTTTTATAGTGTTGATGCAATCCTTATATTTTGTATCTATGTTGGACTAGATCATGTTCATCTGTGAATGATATCTTTTAAGATATAACTCATTTTCTTAGATGGAGACTTTGAAAAGGCTTGGCCTTTGATTGTAGTGACATATTGGCTATGTAAACTGATTATATTTTCTAATATAATGAGCAATTTTCATGTGGAAAAAAAAATCAAAGTTATAGACTTACACTAATGAGGTTGTAGTTTAATGCTCAATGACATTGGAAATTAGAATAATCAATAATAATAAAAATTATAAATACATAAAAATAAAAAATTATAAATACATAATGCGAAGATGAATTTGGCAAATTTTAACCTTTTATTTAAACATAAATGTTATGATTCTTGCTTCACTCCTTAGCCGTTTTCTATGCACAAGCAAGGTGCGTGTAATTCCCAACTATACATTCGAAAGAAATTATAATTTTTATCTTTTTAATTTTAAATTGGTTTGAAATTAAAATACAATTTTACAATTAATTATAAAAAAAATACATTCCAAAAAATTATGATTTTATTTCATTAAAAGTTATGATTTTTATTTTATGTTAGTTTGAAATTAAAACACAATTATGTATTAATTTAGCATATTTTCATAATTGCTTCAAATATTTATACATATGAAGTGACCAGCTCAAGTTATATCATTAACATAAATGCAATATTTTTATTTTATGTTAGTTTGAAATTAAAACACAATTATGTATTAATTTAGCATATTTTCATAATTGCTTCAAATATTTATACATATGAAGTGACCAGCTCAAGTTATATCATTAACATAAATGCAATATTTGAAAATGATATGTACCTTAAAGCTTGATATTATATATTATAGAGTTTAATATTTGATGTATCATTTATGTAATATTAAACACATATTTTGAATTTGCAATTTCATGGTTCACAAATTTTTTAATATGAATCGACAAGTTCATTTTTATACTTGAATTGTATCTTTAGCAGGTTGCAAAGCTTCATGTTATGTGTTGGAGTTTAATATACGATATTTTAATAATTTGTGTAATAATAGACATGTATTTTTTAGTAGAAATTTTGTGTATATATTTAATGTATTTATCTTGATTCAATATACTATTATACAAAGATATACATAAAAGTTAATGGTCAATTTTGTTAAAATTGTAAATTTTTTATTTTTCTAAATATAATAAGGTCAAAATCCAAAGATAAGATAGGCCAAAATCCAAAGACAAGATAGGTTTAACAAATTGCATTAATTTTTACAAGATTTTGACATCAAGCTAAAAAATGATCCAACGATAAACCTACCTAGTGGTAGGATTGGGAGTTGAGTCATCAGTGGGTGACTTTACTTACTCGTCCATACAAAACTATGCCTAAAGCTCTAGCAAATTATATATCCTCACACATTAAGATAGGAGATGAAAACACTAATATAGATATGACCATACAGTCATGCCCACCATTGCAAGAGTGTATGTTCATCTATTGCACTGGAAGGGTGATTTGGAGGAATGATTTAGAAAATTAAGATCACGAAAGAGAGCAAATCCCTCTGATTAAGTCAGAAAATGTATTGCAACTAGCATTATCACAAAACCTTACATTGTCTAATCAATGCATGTGTTGGATTGAAGTTGAAAAGAAAACAAAAGGGAAAGCATTAGTGTGCATGATCCTTGGTCAGGGGAGTCATAGTATTCAGACCCTTAGTAAGTTATATAAAACAAAAATTGGTATTTCCTCACCGATATTCTTTCCTAATTGGGATTTGTGTTGAAATTTTAGATCTAGGGCAATTAATGTAAATCTGAAATTCCACCTCTCCTACTAGAGGTTTCATGGATTTAATCCCTGTGAACTTTTAGCTTTAGGATTGATCTAATATATTGATTTAGAACAACACACACAAACAATATTTCATTTCACTTCAACCCAACACACTAGGGAACTCAAGAGAAAATATAACAAACATATGCCAACAAGTTTCGGCCCTTAGGGCACACTTTTTCAAGCATATACTAGACTTGGAAATCACTTCATTACAACATAAAATTTTATTTCTTATCTTAAATTTATATATCAAATTACTTAACAATTTCATCCCTATGTTATGTTAAATCAACATGAACAACAAGTGTTGGAATTTACCTATTCAAGATGACACTACAAGCTAAAAATCAAATATGTAATTACATCATTTTGGACAAGTGGAAACTTCATATGTGTGTGTGTAAATACACACACACACACACACACAGAAGATGAAGTACAAGTACACAACACAAATTTGGTACAAGTCAGGCTCCACAAACCCTACACGGGGAAACCATAAGAAAACCCTAGCCACCAACTCCCTCTAGCTAGGAATCACTCCCAACCAAAGCTAATCACTCCACCAAAGATCCTCAACATGTTAGCATCAACACTAACAAGTCCTCCTTGGCACATACAACTATCTTGTATTATACAAGTTCTCCACACTAGAATTGTTATATTCCTTAGGGTTTACAAACCCTAGCCATGTTGCATCAAACAAGTACATGGAAATACAACTCTAGTGCTAGACTCCAAGTCTACATGTCCATCTTAGGGTTTAAGTCCCCAAACCCTAGGTCTTCAACTATTGCATCAACACAAGAACCAAGACCTCTATGGAACATTAAGAATACAATAACCAAGTCTTTTCTAAACAAGGCATCACACCCAACTCAAGACTCATCAATCCAAAATATCCATGATCTTTCTCTAGCTTCACATCCCACAAAAATAAGGCTCCAAACATGCAAGGTGTTAGCTCCACTCTCCAAGTATTCTACTATGGAATAAACCATAGTGCTACAATAAGATCCATAGTAACCATCATCATCTTCAATGTCATGTTCTTCTTTAGGGTTTACATGCATAACATAAACCCTAGCATCACATAATAGCAATCTCCCCATGAACATATAAGATGTCTCTCTCCCCCTGTCTTCTCTTGGAGATTTCTTATGAACCCTAATATCATGCTCCAAAGGTTTCCTCATGAACCCTAACGTCTTTCTCCCTACAAGACTTTTCCAATACAATACAAATAATAGAGTACAATGATGATAATGAATACAAAATCTCTCTCCTCCCTTATATAAACAACAGGTGAGGGAGGCTAACATATAATAAGGGCACAGTCCATACAATTAACCATCAAAGTGACCCCACACAAAGCACTCTACAATACAAGGATGTACATGTGTCAAAATAGGATTTACTCAACCCCCAATACGAAATTCCCTCCAAGCATGATCCTCCTTCGGCTCAACACCCCTCCTCCATGATGGCACACTCTCCAACAAACTATCGGTCCAACGCTCCCTCTTCATGATGGTTTGTTGTCTAAGTGTTTGTATGAAAGGAATTCCTCCTCTAACTATGTGCCACATGTCCTCTCATGTTCCCAATTATACTCTCATTCATGCTAATGTGGTCACAAAACTCCAATGCTCCTCCTCAACATATGTGTATGGGTCCATCACCAAACTCCATGAAGTATGTTCCTTAATGCCCAAGCATCATCAAGTCAAGTGTCCAACCTCCAAGGTATATATCACATGGTCCCAAGCTCCAAGGGTTAAGTTCCCTCCTCCAAGTTCCAAGCACTCCTCCTAAGTAGGTACCTCCATTGATCGAGCAACCAATTCCCCCATTATTTGCACCCAATGGGTTAGCCAACATGTTGATCAAGGTAAAAAAAATCTAGATAAGGGCACCATGCCCTTAGTCTAACCAAGGTCAAGAATCCACCCAAACTGAGCCATCCATGGCCAATGATCTAGGAGACATGACATTGTTTTAGCAAGGTTAAAACACTTTTGGAGTAACCCCAAAAGCTAACAATTTGGACAATGATTTGTGTACATGGTTAATTCACTTTTTTCTAATGCCTCAACATTTCTTTTCGTTAATGGAGTGCTTTTAGGTAATATTCACAAATTGATTTAGTAAGGTTGTGCCTTAGCTCCATATCTTAATGTACTTGTTTGTGATGCATTGGGTTACATTTTTAAAGTTTCTAAAATCTATGGGAAAATCATAGGTATCTATATTCTCAAGGTGATTAATAATAATTTTGTGGATGACTCTCTACTTTCCATCCAACTTTCTTATGGCACTATCGAGATATCCACATAATGCTTAAAGGTTTTTGGCATAGTAGTGGGGGTAGTGGTTCATGATGAGAATATCCTTTTTTGGTTAAATGGTGATGAGGAGAAACCTCCCTCATTAACTCACCCTTGGTGACATATGAAGGATGGAGACATTGTTCAGTTCTTGAGCAATGTTTTTGGTGTGAACATCTCCCTTTCATGTATGTGGGAATGGTGTCTCCTAAAGATTCAAAAGAAATTCCAAAACTGGGGGTATAGATATATTTCTTTTGTTGGAAAAGAGACGGTTCTTAATAGGATTATGTAGGCTCTTTATATTTATTATGTTTCATTTTGGTTCCTTTCGCCTTCCTCTTTTGCAAGCTTAAAGAAAATGTTAAGGGGTTTCCTTTGGCCTAATTTTTGGGTTACTAGAGCAATTCGAGTAGTCTAAAGGGAATGTTGTGCTTTCCCCGAGGATTAAGGGGGATTAAGATTGATTAATATGAATTGCAAGGAGCAATGATTTCAAAAAAACAAATAGTGCAATACCATTTTGTATATGATCTAGGTGGACATCAGTGGCCACCCACCTATTCCACTAGCTCAAAATACAGTTTCCATCTTGGCAGTTTTTCTACGATTTTTCGGGTGCTAAACTTTTGGGGCCATTTTAAGGCCCTAAACGATGTTTTTTTGGCTTGAAAGTGCCCAATAGATAGTCAAAGGGATGTATTAGGCTGTTTGAAATGTTTACTCCTCGGCTAGACCTTTTTGACGAGCTACCAAGCACCCCAAACAAAGATTGTATGCAAAAGTAACGCCCCCGAGAAGTTGACGTATCAACTAACCACATCGGGGCCCATAAACCTTTTTGGTGTTTCATATTTTGGGGTTAGGGATTTGGATGTTTGGGGTTTTCTCATTGATGATTTATGTTAAAAGGCCTTTTTGACCTCATCGTAATCATCTTCCCATGAATGCGCGTAGCCATCACATCTCTTCTCATAGATAAGCTACCACCATTCTAGTGAGTTCATTTCACTCGACATTTTTACAATTCTTGCATATTTCGTTCATTAACAGAAATTGAGTATTATTATATCTTTGTGTTTATGTCATATTTCTTTGTTTTATCTCGTCCTCTCATAAATTTGGATCAGTCATATCAAAGTGGTCTTCTCTTTATGTGTTTCTCTATGCATATCCCCAACGAGGTCAGGGTATAAGGAGTTGGGACTCGAAATACTTGAGCCTATGAAAGACCATCACCACTGACCCCGATGGCCTCTCGTGGAGAAAGAAAAGAGAGACAAGGGAGCAGGAGATCCTATTCAATTTTTTCTCGAGGAATCCCTCACACGGCAGAGGGACAAGATGATGGAAAAAATTTCCCAAATCCTTCGACAACTACCAACAACAACAGATGCGTCTTTGCAAAGCGGCCACTTTGGGGGCGCCATCCCTTTCAAGGTTCAAGTCAATTTTGATATCCCCATATTTTAAGGTCAAATAGATGTATATGATTTGGAAAAATGGTTAAATATGCTAGAAGGTTATTTCTATGTCCACAATTTCTCCAATAGGGAAAAGATCATGTTTGCGCTCCATAAGGTTGTCCCCCATGTCAAAAATTGGTGGGAGACTTACAGTGAAAAAAATTACACAGAGGAGTCTAAAATGTTTGAGGTTGAACCCACTTGGGACTCTTTTATGGATGTCATTAAGGAACAATATTACCATGTTGGAAACTATGATGACCAGTACTCAATATGGACCACACTGCATTAGGAAAGGGACCAAATAGTGTCGGAGTTCATGAATACCTTCCATACCTTGCGCACCAAGATGGGTATCAAAGACTACGAGTGGAATCTGGTTCTAAAATACCATGGCGTCTACATAGGTACATCCAAATAGAAATAGATTTTCTAGACATCTTGTCACTATGCGCCACTTATCAATATGTTGTTAAAATCGAGCAAACATTTAAGAAGACAAATAAGCAGGAGTTTGGATCTGCAAATGCATCACAGTAGAAGTAGGGAAAAGAAATCCCTAGCCTAGAGAAAAACGTACAAAGCAAGGATGGAAAATCTCAGGACAACCATCCTAATCCACAAGCAAATAAGGGTAATGGGAAGATGAAGAAACGCATTGGGAAGTTGTGTGAGTTCCAAAAAATTCCCTAGCACAACATTGATGAATGTCACTTGAAGCATTCATTGGTGGTCGAGCTGAAAGCCTCAAAGTTAGATCCATGCTCCAACTCTAATTCAGATCCAAAGAAGGGGAAGTGAATCATTGATGCATAACCCAAAGCCACAATCGCTACCACCAAGGTCCATCCAAATGAACCAGAAGAGTTGGAGGAAGGTGAACACATTTTTCACTCACATATGTGGGTGAAGGGTGATCCGTTGCATTTCATTGTTAATAGCGGAAGCCAAAATAACCTAATATTAGCAGAGTTCATCAAGCAGTTGGAGTTTTTGACAACACCACATCTGCAACCATACAATATCAGGTGTCTCAACCAAGGACGAGATCTTCACGTCATCCAATAATGTCATCTTCCATATGGCATCAAGCCCTTCAAGGATGAGGTATTGTGTGATGTTTCCCTAATTGAAGTTTGTGATGTTCTTTTAGTCCAACCATACATCTGGAAACATCATGTTTTATATGAATCTAGACCTCATAGTGTCATTGTTACTTTGTGTAGACAATTGTACAGGATACCATAGGTAGCTCCACCTACCACAATTTCTTTGGTCTCAACTAAGTAGTGCAGGAATATCGTCTCCCACCTGGGAAATTTTTCCTCTTCATGATTCACTCTCAAGGTGAAAAGAAAGTCATGGACACATCTATGACCTTTGCACAGGGCTTCTCTATGCAACATAAGCAAGTGAAAAAAGTTGTTGAAGAATACCGATACATCTTCACCTTACCTATCAGGGTGCCTCTGCACTGTTAGGTTAAGCATTCAATCAATCTATATCTAACCCCTAGCGCACCTTTACCTATTGGGCTATTATATCAATGCTCTCTCCTAGAAAATGAGGAAATCAAGCGCCAAATTTAAGAGTTTCTCCAAAAAGGGCACATTTGGCCAAGTTTTTCACCCTATGGAAGCCCAATCATGCTCGTGCAGAAGAAAGATGAGACATGATGACTTTGTATTGATTAAAGAGCTCTAAACAAAATCACAGTTAGGAACCGGTACCCAATTCCCCTAATTGATGACCTTCTCGACCAACTCAAGGGAACCAAGTACTTTAGTAAGATTGATTTGAATTCTAGCTACCACCAAGTCCGAATAGAATCAACTGATGTATGGAATACTATTTTCAAGTCTAAAGAATGTGTTTTTGAGTGTTTGGTCATGCCCTTTGGCTTGACGAATTCCCCAACAACTTTCATGAGGTTGATGGACAACATATTTTATATTTTCACTAATTTCTTTGTTGTTGTGTATCTAGATGACATCCTCATCTTCATCAAGAGTTGGGTAGAACACTTGTAGCACATTCAACAAGTCCTACGCATCCTGCGACAACACGAGTTATATGATAACTTGAAGAAATGCTCCTTCGGCATGAACATGGTCCAATATCTCAGATACATCATAGATGAGCATGGTTTACATGTAGATCTAGCTAAGATCTAAGTCATTAACAACTGGCCAACCTCAACAACACTAATTGAGCTTCAGAGCTTCCTAGGACTTGCCAACTTCTATCGCAGATTCATGTTAGGGTTCCCTCATAATGCATGGCCCCTTAGCCAGGTGACCAAGGGTGGCTACAATTCCCAATTTGTGTGGGACAGGTCAAAAAAGAAAGAATTTGACTATTTGAAACATCGTCTATGCTCATCCTCGGTGCTCGCCTTACCCGATATGCAACAACCTTTTGAGATTGAGGCAGATGCATTGAACTACATTGTTGGTGTCATTCTCACTCAACATGGTCATCTAGTGGCCTATCATAGTGAGACACTCTCAGATGTCATTCGTAAGTACCCCACTTATGACAAAGATATGTATTCCATTGTACAATCCTATCACCAATGGAAGTATTACATTCTAGGGAAGGAGAAAATCATCCATATTGATCACAAGCCTCTGCAGTTCATGTAGACACAATGCAAACTACAGAATGACCACCATCAAAAGTGATCCACATACTTGCAGTGGTTTCACCTCAACATTAAATATAAGAAAGGGAACATCAATCTTGTTGTTTACTACCTCAATCTACCTCTGGTTGCAGCACTAACCATAATGCTCGACTCTTGCGGGCATGGGACCTTTGGATGGCCCCAACTCTACAACAACCATCCTGACTTCACTATGACCTACCAGATGTTGGGAATAGGAACGGTTGTTGCCGACTTTCATCTTTCGAATGGATTGGTATTCCATATGGGTCATCTCTATGTTCCTTCAAGAGAGTGTTCGAAGATGATTTGGGAAGCACACTATATTCGGGTGGCAGGACATTTTGGCATGGAGAAGACAGTGGTAGTACTACAAAAGTATTTCTATTGGTCGAAGCTTCAACATGATGTCAATAAGTATATTAGATCCTGCACTGCCTACTCTATTTCCAATTCAATATATATATTTGTGATGTTTGTCATGTACAAGAAAAAATTGGAGTTGTTGGGAAAGAACAATTGCCAATGGTAGATAACCTCTGATAAAGGATAAATGCAAGAAAGTTGTTGTTGAAATATTGTTGAAGGGACTTTGGGAGCCCCATGGAGCACTATTGATGAGGTAAAAATCAGAAAAAGGGTGCTAGCAGCTAGAACATGTATAAAAATGTTCATGTCTATGTGGCATAAGGTATGGAAGGATTTGGTAAGAATATCCCCTGAAGTATTTTAATTACTTATTGATATGTGAATAACTTTGAATGAMTATTGTATGCCATTGCTACCCAAGTAAGGTAAGATTCAGGAAAGAAGAATCTGAATAATAGAGAGAGGAAGTCTATGYCAGTCAAGGATGAGTTATAATCCTTGCAAGAAAATGCATGAGTAAGGAGTACCATGGGTACAATGACCAATCTAGGGAGATTGGGAATAAAGGTGCTCATAGTTAGCACATTGCATGGAATGCATTGAGGAAATGCATGTTTGCATAAGAGGGCAGAAAATGGATTTTCCATTGAGGAAGGAGGACCTTCCAATACTCCACTTGAATTGTGTAGTTGTTAAAGAAAAGAAAATTTGGGTGGCCATGAGTGTTGTCACCCTGGTTACTAATGAAGGAAGAATGCTTGGGTGCATTCAAGAGAAAATTATAGTTTCATATGTGTTGATTTTGGATCATGATCAGCCTATAGTAGGAAGCACAGTCCTGCTGCAATAATGATCGAGAATGAATAATCCATATGTTGAAGAGGTTGGTTAAGATCCAACACACCATGGAAAAATGTTTGTCATAAAGTGTGGCAAACTTGAAATCTATGCAAGGGTGCATTAGGTATGAATGTGCCCATGAATATTGACACATTGATTAAAGTCATTTGATATTTGAATTGCATTTGGACAATTTAGTATTTTGAAAGGATGCATAAGTAAATAATGATATTCCATTTTGCTTGGTACCCTTGAATAGATGAAAATGACTTGGATTGTTAGTATGCATAGGTTTGAAAATATAAAGTGCATGAAAACTAACAATTTGTTTGGATGAGGAATGTTGAAATTGCAGGAAGAAAAGGGTCTTGGATATGGCAGTGTTGTAAGCCCATAAGGAAGACCAATTGTTTGTTGAGCCAAACTGCAAGGAATGGTATTTCCTTTTTGAGCAAATGAATTTGATTGTTACTATGCACATTTCAGAAGTTGTTTGTGATCCACTGCAAGCGTGCGATGAAAATATATTGTGCATGAAAACTAACAATTTGTTTGGCTGATGAATGTTGAAATTGCAGGAAGAAAGGGTCTTGGATATGGCAGTATTGTAATCCATAAGGAAGACCAATTTCATGTTGAGCTAGAATTCTATGGGAAGAAAAATCCCATACTCATGAATCTAGTTCCTGTGTGGAATAGATCTGAAAAATAAAAATGTGGAATTTGGAAATCTGTGGGTGAGATATTTGAAAGAAATTATAAATTGGAATTGATGATAATATCTCATAATTTTTGTATACATGTGATACAAGTGAGATGAAAATATTTGTCTAGGGAGGACAGATGAAGGTTGTCCAAACTGGAAAGCATGAAAAAGGGTACTGTTGAGACATGTGAACCAGGTGGTAAGCCATGATCGCCCTAGAATATGTTGTGTTGTGGTAACACAAGATGGAGGCATGCCTCAGTAGAGAATTTCATAGGGAAGCCTCGAATGTAAGGCTCAATGAAGTCTCTATAACTCTTCTTGTGCAAGAAATCCTTCCCAAGGAAATATGGATCGCCCGAGGGACTGTATAGCAGAGAAGGGGATGTCTGAGCCTGGTCCTGGAGGGTGAGTGACCGTAGGAAGATGAGACTTTGATAATTATTTTAAACCATTGATTGGGATCATGCACACAATGAGTTTGTCAAGGAAAAATAGTGAGCCAAGATAACAAGACAACCATATGGATGAAAATCCACGAACTGCACAGATAAGTATTGTGCTTGATTATGAAATTTTTCCTCTTAAATTTTGCACAACAGTCATATGTTTTCGCATGAAATTGTGATTAATATGCTTGTTGTCCAAAATTATTGAAGGCAGGTGACAAAGTCCAAGGGTCTGGAAAGGACCTGACCAAGACAGAGGATCAATATTTATGAAGCAACTGAATGACAAAGGCATGACAAGTGTTACTGAGAAATAACACCGAGGACGGTGTTCCTTTGAAGGGGGAGGGGATTTTAATACCCTTGTTTCCCCAAGCTTATAATTAATCATTATTTATGATTACCATTCTATGGCATGAGAACAATGTAAATGTATTATCATTTAGATTGCCAAAAACTGACTGTGGGGGTGAAGCCTTGAAGTACTGTCCATGATATCACTAGAGGAAAAAGTGAGGAAACTTGTAGAGAGGGTTCATCATGCCAAGATGACCCAATCCTCTTTGTTGAAATATTTGATCTGGAATAATAAGCCTCATCCTGATACCAAGGAAAAATCAGTTAATGAAAAAAGGACCAGTGGTTGAACAATAAACTACCCCAATCAATGGAATCATGGAGGGCCTGGATGAGAAGACAGAAAATTGTCATCCCAAAGTACGATAGATTGCAGTCGTCCTACAACTCTAGATTGACCCGAATTCCTTCTGGTAGAAGGAATAAGACAGGTCCAAAACCTTCTTGGGGGGGGGAGAGAAAAACACCCAAGAAAGAAGAGGAGATGGAGAGAAAAATGGTTTTTTTTAAGGACAATTAAGAAACAAGAAGAGCGTGTGAGGCTCTCCGGCTCCGAAGAAGACTTGAAAGATTAAGTTGTTCTAGTTACAGGAGAGAACCAGAGGAGGAATTCAGTCTCTGGGGAAGAGAATCCCTGAAAGAAATGCACTAGCGTGTGCAATATAAATATCAGAGAACTCGTGGAAGAGTTCTGAACTGGAGCATAGAACACCCAAAGCCCAGACTAAAGCAAAAGAGGGTTGTGGGCTTGGTGTTGGCTGGAAAGAAACCGGTGTTAGAAGGAGAGGGCGTCGAGGAACAATKTAGTTGTGAAGGGACTCTCTTGCACAGAGTAAATCTAGTTGGGAAGGAATGTAATAAGCCTCGTGGAGGCTCTGAACTTAGTGGGGAAGAAGGGAGACTTCTATTATTGCCAGGTAAGTGGAGTTTTGAAGACAAAGGAGTTGTATGTTGTTGGTTTAATAGACCAGATATCTATCATTGGCTAGAGAAATAAGGTCATGAGCTTGATGTCGAGGAAGCATCTGATAAACCTTACAGAGGTTGTGACAGAGGGAGGATTTCTCAGAGATGAAGGTTGCGAGGTTGATGCCGAGGAAGCATTTGATAAACCTCGCAGAGCCTGTGACAGAGAGAGGATCTAGGAGAATTTGCAGAAGACCTGAGGAACATAGAGAAGTTTCCCTAGTGATATCATGGTTTGGCACGGGGGTGGCCAGAGTGATAAGAGTGAATGCCTTTGAGCTTATAGTTGGGTGGAAAGGTGAACACCCATAGTCAGTTGGTCAGCTATCGACTGTAATAGATAAGTATTTTGTAAAATTTGTATAATTGCAATGAAATGTATGATTGAATGATTGTTTTCAATTGTAAACTCCTACATCTGGGTGATTGTAGGATGACAAGTTTGGTGCATGCCTTGCACAATTGAATATAATTACCTTGTAATACTCTGGAACAAAGAGAGTAAACCTCTATCTATGATTTCTATGTGCATAAGGAATAGAGGTATATAAATAAAGGTAAATGTGTAATTTGATGCAACGATGGTTTCAAGAGAAAAAAACTACTAGCAATGGGATCTTTAATTGAATTTGGGCACATAAGACTTTGGCCCCTATGTTGGTTGGAAAATCCTCAAGGGATTGTTGAAGGACCAAATCCACAGACATAGAGTCGAGATAGACTATACGCGACTACCTCAATCCTATTGATTTCCTTGAATTACCTTTCCTGTTGTGGAATTTGAGCTATATAGATGAAGGGTGCTTCCTTCAAACTAGTCGTCCAAGTGACCAAGGGCTCATGCCCATGGCCTTAACCAAATTTAGGCTAAGAGTTAGGAGTGTAGCCTCTGGAGCTTGAAAACGTTCCATAGGACCATGACCTTGGAACCCTCTGCTACACTAAAAGATGAGCTAAGTCATTCGAGACTCCAGAACTCTAGAGCTCTGGGATGAATGAACATTGTAGTGTACTAGATGCATCAAAGACAACCTGTCGAATCAGTATCTTGACAGTGGACCGACAATTGGAGGCCATTTACCCATTATCATGGGATTCATCCCCTTGTTAAACCTTGATCCACTTATCGACCGCGAAGTAATGCGAGTTGTAGATCTGAGGTTATTCAGGATCTCCCCTGACTGTTGGATCTATGTCATGGTCCTTCGGCGTTGATCTACTCTAGGAGAGAAAAGGTGTTAAACAACCAGAAACCCTGAATGTCGAACTCACGAGTTAACATGAGTCGTTAATTTGGGGAATCCATTGGGAACCTCTCCTGATCATTTGATCAACTAGTGAAAGGATAGTGTAAAGCACTCCAACGAAGTCCTACTCTGGGAGGTTCAACATGTTGGTGAATGAGAATATTTCTGAAGTGTTGAAGGCTAGAGTGACGTGGCATGATGACATCCCCTGGGATGACATGAACCCATAGTAGGCGTGCCACGTGCCACTTTGATTTGTGACTTTCACAGACCTTATGTGTCAAATGGACCTTGGCATGTGTCACCAGTTGATTGGGCCACATTTCACCCTTGTCTCCTGCCAAATGTATTCCTCCTAGATAATGGCTACTTGATCTAATGGTTGGCAAGAGTTTGAAACTTCGGGACTCTGGATTTTTGTAAGTAATGGAACACATGGGCTAAAATGCTCGAAGGCCCGAACCTACCTATCCCTGTTCCAGTATTTAATGCACATTCATGTGTAAGTGTGGACTCTTCGGGAGTCCAAATCTTCGGGACTCTAGATGTTTGGAGTGATAGAATGAACAAGTTAAAAGGGTTGAAGGCCCGAACCTACCTTCCCGTACTCCAATGTTATAATAAACATTAAACATAATTAATTATATTCCGGGGTAATGTAATTACTTGTATTTGCGTAAAGGCACAATACAAGTGGGACCCTCTCCGCGACTTCGAGATTCGAGAGTTTTGGAAGTATGTTCATAACAACATGATGAGTAACCTCACCGAAGTCCAGAGACTTAGGAGTTTATTGAACTTAATAATCCTAAGTGGTCCTTTGATATATTTAATTAAATTAATAGGCCAATAAGAGCTAGACAAGCGTCGATCTCTGGTTGAGTGAGTCTTTGTATGCTATGATGAGGTGGCATGCCAGGTGATAGGGAACCACGTGGGTGCCACATGGTGATGAAATACCCTAGTCTGTAAAGGCCTAAAGAACTTTGAAGGACCATAACTTGTGTTCCAGAACTCATATCTGGACAAATTTATAGTCGTTGGAAAACCCTCATCAAATCAAAGGCAATGTAATCCTAGTTTCATGGATTCGAGATGATTTAGAAAAGTGAAATTCATATGCCCCATCCCTTAAAAGGATGCCTAAGGGGTTGGGTGTGTTACAGAAGTGGAGTGGTTTTATATGTGCTTAGTGGGGAAAAGAGGACAATGTGTCAAATATGGATAAAAGATGAGGCTCAAAAGTCAAAGAGGTCAAGGAAGGTGTTGAAGTAGAAAGTGGGTAGAGTGAAGATGGTCCTTAGAAAATATTTGATGGGTAGGATTTTATATTGATTTTTTAACAAATGGATACAAAAAGTCTAATATTTGTATCCATTTGTTAAAAAATCAATAT
>SNQJ01S0065073.1:54601-67564 GCA_010110895.2 Picea sitchensis | reverse complement strand
CTTTGTTGTTGTCTGCCCGCTTTTTATTCAGTGATGGGATTTCTTTCTCTTGTGACGGGAAAGCCTGGTTCCAGTGGCTTTGGATCGGCCTCCACTGCCGAAGAAGTTACTCGAGGAATCGACGCTTCCAATCTCACAGCAATCGTCACCGGTACACCAGCTTTCTTCATTCTCTTCAGTTATAATTTCATGATTATGTAAATCCAGTAAATTTCTCGGCTGTATTCCCCGTTCGTAGCTGATCTCTACTGGTTCATTCATGTTAGTTTTTTCATATTTTCATATCAATCATATGTCAAAGCTTTTTCATATTTTCATATCAATCATATGTCAAAGGAAGTTGATTTAGAAGAACATTGAAACCTTTACATTGAGAAATTGCAATGTTCATATATTGTATCTTGTCCTTTTCAATATTAGTTTGTTTTTCCAACTTCATATGTTATTCATAATTATGTTTCTATTGTAGTGCATGTTTTTGTTTTTAATGTATTGTATATATCAATGCATTTTATATATTTTAACTTTTTATAAAGCTTAACTATAAAGCTTAATATTATAAGAGTTCAAATCACACTTAAAAAAATGAACCTAATAAATTGGTGGACTTTAGCACTTATAATCTCTTTTACATATGTATTTTGAATTAGGTTTATAGTATGATATTGTTAAAGTCATTTCACTCTATAATTTGGATTATCTTGGTGTTGAAATGGATGCACCAAATCAATTTTATTGGTATTATTTATCTAATTATTGCATCTAATCATTTTTCCTTGTAATATCACTAAAGTCAATGCACTCTTTTGTTTTGGGTTATATATAATTGTTGAAATCAAGTAACTACTTGATTGTTCTATATCATTTTTCACTACTAGGCTTGGAATTTGAAGTTTTATCTAAAGTTTTTTCATTTTAAGACATATTTGACTATTTCTTCTTTTGAAGTTCCAAAAGTTAAGGTTTATATAACAACAAAAAAAATTTGACACCCCTGAGTCTACCAAACACATAAAATGAGAGACATAAAAACTAAATAACCGTCACCAAATTTCCAGGCCTAACCATCACTAATATCAATGCACCTTGTTGTTTTGTGTTATGTCATCATTGAAATTAATGCAACTGCTTGATTGCTCTAAATTATTTTTCATTGTATCATGAGTGAAATCAATAATGAAATCAATGGAACTACTTGATTCCTATGCATTATCATTATTAAAATCTATGCAATTCCCTAATTGTTCTAAATTATTTTTCATTGTATCATCACTTAAATTATTGCACCTTGACTCAAATGCAGCCTTAAATATGAATATATGTACATGGTGTCTTGAAAATTAAAGAAGTGTACATTCATGTATTCTTTCATTTTTGGTGTGAGATCATGATAATTCTAGACATGACTTTCACTGTCATTATTGTCTAGGGTTTATAGTGTTGCAAGTATTATTGTTTTGCAATTATCCATATTCTTGAACTACATGTCTCTATATGTAATTGCATTTCCCTTTGGTATTGCTATCACGTGGAATGATTTTTTTATATAAATTTCATAATGCTTAAGATCGTTACATGTACATTATAATGTAGAATATGGCAAGTTGTCTTGTAATATCTATATAGACTATTTGGTTTATTTGGGTTGGTTATATAATTGGTGTACCTCCAAAAAATTTCATCTTAAGATAGTTTGTTCCAATGACATGGACCTTGAATGTATTCCAATGTCAATAATGGGCCTTAACTGATTTCAATTCTACTTGGATCATCTAAATTAATGGATTATTGCATTGCTCAATAGGCTGGATCTAGGTTAAGATTGTGTTTCAACATTTGTAATTGTTGAACCCATAGATTTGAACTAGATGGTGTATTGGAAGTTTGGTTTTGAGGATTGGAAGTGGATAACATATTGGAACTTCGGTTTTGAGGATATAATCTTGCCACCATTGATTTACTTGGATTCCCTTTGAGTGATGAGATGGCCACATTGATTTACTTGGATTCCCTTTGGGTGATGAGATGGCCACATTGATTATAGGATTTTTGAATCAACGATGAAATGAAGCCTAAAGTGAGTTTGGTAGCTCACATGGATTAACTTTCCAGGTCCATGCCATCATTAGCTCATTTTTTTTTCCACAGAAAAAATTCGTAATTTCATTAAGGAAGTACAAAATTACATTCATAGGTATATACTGACTATTAGGAAATAGCCAAGTATATAGTAGCTAGAAAGGGAACGACAAATAAGAACCAAATTACATTTAACTAGTGCTTGAAGCACTTCGTCCCGAGAGGGCCTAGATCTAGCTAATAAGCCACTAAACAAAGTTACAAAACAAGTTAAAATAGACTGGGAAGACCCTGCAACTACAAGAAATTAGTTCAGAAGATGCACGCCCGAAGATGGACCTCAAAGTGCGAGCATTGCACGCCCAATAGTGGACCTCAAAGCTCTGACCCAACCTCCAAAAAGAAGCAGGAAAACCTAGCAACTGATATGTAAAGCATCAAATCCCAGGTCCAAAGACCCAGTACCTGGCCATCAAACCACCGAGAGAGAGCCACCAAGGAAACCCCTAATCGGATCAAGATGAAGGCGAAGAGAAGAAGTCCAGATCCACCCGAAAATAAACTAGATCCGTCTTAGACTGGACCAACAACTCTGTGCAAAAGAGACAACCGCTAACCAAGGCAGAGCTACCAGCGAAAAACGCGGCTACCATCAGCTAAAACCTAGGCAGAGGAACGTTGTCCGGATGAGGAAAGAGCAGAGAGGGATACAACTAAAGAAGAAACCCTAACCTCCCTAAGAACCGGCGAAAGGAGCTTCAGAAGCTTCAAAAATGTGGCAAGAAACGTTGTTGGAGCGGCAAAAAACCCTCGAACCACACGCACCAACACTTCCAGTCTGCCTCCACTCCAAGCGTTGCATCCCCGAGCTCTGTGCAGACTACATTGGCGAGAAGAATGGTGCAGAGCGACGATTAGGGTAGAACCGTAGTCGCGCTCCCCCTCCCAATTTTCAACCCTAAAAGGGCAAATGATCCCTCTTGTCGCCATCATTAGCTCCTTGCTAAAACATCTAAACTAATATAATGATGAGGGACTCAAAGGTGGTGAATTTGTTCAAATTGGATAGTTGATAGTTTTGTTTCATCATTTGGTTTGGGGGAGCTCTATAATTTCAGGATTATCCTCATTGATTTTCCATAGCTCTCCCACCTAGCTAGGCTAGGTGTTTCAAGAGTTTTGCAACCAATTGTAATCTAGTCTAGCCCAATGGATGTCCTAAAGGGAGCTTAGGTGTCATTGCTAGGTAATCCATTTATCTTCTTACTCTTCTTGCTATGTTGAAATTTTTGAGTGTGGGTCGAGCCTGGGAACTCTTTAGTTAGAATCATTTGTTTACGAGCTTACCGAATTCATTGGAGAATGGAACTTGTCTTTTTGGAGAGGTAAGTTGACTTCTCTATTTTATTTTTGAACTACATTATGGTTGGTTTTCACTCTATATCAATGGTTTATGCATTTCATTTTCTCCTCTCCTTAGTATGTGTTTTGAGACCTTTGTGCTATGTATTGTTGGGCTATTTGGAAATGATTTTGTAAACCTTGATGCAAAGATCATGACAACAATGTTGGCCTATCATGAATAGTTGCCTTCCCCACACAATTTTTGGAATGTGGGGCTTCTTCAAAGTTAAACACAATCCAACATATCAAGTAGATTCATATTCCAATAGATTGAGTATATCCATTCCTTCTAGGCTATGCAATGGTAGATCATTAACCTACCTTGCCATCTTTAGTAATATGTTGGAGGGGAATACCTGCATCTTACTATGATGCATCCACCTACAAAACAACCTCTTCATGGACCTCATACCAAGTAATAACTCTATGTTGTCGACATTGAAATATCTTGAGATTTCACACTTGAATAGCCATGGGAATATTCCTTCTTTCTTGGGATAAAAGCAAAACCTTACCAGACTCCTCCTTGCTAACAACAATCTCTGTGATGTCATTCCCCTTGAAACAAAAGAGTTGAGAAATATAGGAAAACTAAATTTGAGCCACAATAATCTCATTGAAATTATTTCTCCAGAAATAGACAATTTAACTAATTTGTAGGTTTAATATTTCAAATGGAATTTGTTGCTCTGTTCATGATACATGATCCAAATTATTTCATAATTTTGAATTTGGTTAGGTTTAGATTATGTGTGTGTGTTTCCTCCTTTGGTTAGGTTTGGTACAACTTAAATGTGTTCAATGGTTAAAAACATATGTTTCCTCCTTGAAGATCAAAAATTCAAATCAAAAGAGGATAAGGTATGTAC
Source organism: Picea sitchensis (assembly GCA_010110895.2). NCBI lineage: Eukaryota > Viridiplantae > Streptophyta > Pinopsida > Pinales > Pinaceae > Picea > Picea sitchensis. The sequence continues at coordinate 63,212 of SNQJ01S0065073.1, read as the reverse complement.
ACATCCTTAAACTTTAGCACTCCCACAAACAATTTTTAACTTCACTTCTCAATCATTTGGATTAAGATAACTCTCTTTTTATATATTTTTTCAAAAAAATTTACCCAATATTAAAAACGTTCAAAGATCTAACACAAATTGAATAGAAAATCTTCACTATTAATAATATAATAATATTATATATATTATGTTAAAATAATATTCAGCAGCAAGCACAATTAGCGATGTTATATAATTAATGTTCACGTCTTTATTTTTAAATGTATATTCCATCTTCTCTTGAAATGATCAAATTATATATATATATATATATAAAATCTTAACGTACTTTTCTTGTCTAAATGCATAGGAGATATTTATATTAAACAAGAATAATTCGGATTTTTCCGATTCCAAAGTGTTCGACAGAGACAGTGCATGCAAAATAAGTAGTTGTGATTGATTGGGTTTGAGTGCAGGGGGAGCGAGTGGAATTGGACTGGAGACAGCGAGAGTACTGGCACTACGAGGTGCGCATGTGATCATTGGTTCAAGGAACGTGGAAGCTGGGAAGGCCGTCAAATATGATATCCTCAGACAGACCAAGGGTGCTCGAGTCGATGTTTTACCACTTGATTTGTCCTCCATGGAATCTGTCAAAAAGTTTGTTAATGATTTTCAAGCCTTAAACCTTCCACTCAACATTTTAATGTAAGTCTTTCTTTCTTCAGCTTACCCACTAGTCCATATTGATTGTTTTTATTAAGGCTAGGCATTCTTGAAAGTGAATACTCAATTTTTTTGTTTGCAAAACGAATACGGAAGGGCTGAATTAGGCTTCTTTCTTTGACTCTTTTAGATCCAAGATTCACTTTGGTTGTTTTGCCCTGCTATTATATATGTATTAAGAAATCCTTTGTGCTCTCTATGAGTAATGTCTGCTTGTGTAGTTGGGCTGTGGTCGAGCAATAGATGGGTAGGAGTTTACCGTCATCCACAACTAACCCAAAGTCAATCATCAGCACATTCCTTTGTTTGTTCTATCTGAGAAACCCTGGAGCGGTGTGTCCCAGGGTTTTCGATCCTGCTCCAGCCAAAACTAACTTACTTTCTTTATATAAAAGAAAAACCGCTTGCTTTTTCTTATGCATTCGCTTACAAAGCTTCCTATACTTGTAGGATAATAAGGTTTCTAGCTGCAAATTATACCCTTCCTGCTTTTGTACATTTGCCTCATCTATTATAATTTTTTTATTTGTCGTGTCACATTTTATTTCATAGATAGAAACCCGTTGGGATCAGGGTTACTGGAAGCCCGGCCCGATACCGGAGCTTGCTCGAGGCGAGTTCACTCACGGTTGCGGGTAGGAAGCTTCAGCTTCCGAGAAATCAGTAACCACGGATTTGGAGCTTCCTTCGAGGTTCAAAGCAGCGCTCCCATGAGAGCGTGGAACCCATGAGAAGCAGCGAAATCGAGCGCCGGTTCCGGGCTTCGCTTCCTGACTTCTGGCGAACTTCGGAAACTTCCAGCGTGCTCCCGTGAGGGATTCCCGAGGCGCTTCCAGCTTAAGAGCAAAAAGACTCCCTTTTGTTTTTTTGAGTTGAGTCAGAGTGTGGGGTGTGGTTAGGGATGGGTTAGGGGGAAAGTGAGGAGGAGCCAAAAGATGGTTGTGACAAAGAGGAGCTTGGAGGAGCTTGAAGGAGAGAACAAAGAGGAGCTGGAGGAGAACAAAGACAACCATCTATCTCAACTTTCAACTTACAAGATTCAAGAGCTAAAGAGGTGAAGCCCAAACCCCAACTCTCTCATTTCTTTGGGTTAAATTTGTTTTTAGTTTTTCTTCCCTCTCCTGCTCTTTCTATTTCCTTCTTCTCCCTCATTTTATAGCAGGGTTGTTCATCTAAAGCTTGAGGAAAATGATTTTTCTTTTGGTTTATCATTCCATTTTGGTTCTCATGGTCTTGTCAAGGATTAGGAGGCATCAAAGGGAAGAAGAGAATAGAGAGCAATGAAAGGAGGGGGTTTCAAGATGAAGGAGGGAGTTTTGAAGAGAGGATGAGAGAGCAATGAAGGTGGGAAAACTTCATTGACACCCTTGTGGAAATTTGTGATAAAACTTGATGTGGGGAGAGAGGTGAATTTAGGCCCGCCAAATTTTTGTCCTCATGATTGTCATGAAGGGAAACCTTATGCCGGTTCATATACGTGTGAGGAGGCATCTTTGTGTGGTGTAATGGAGAGTGATGACAATAAGGGGTTCCTTGGGATTAATGTTTGCCCTAACATATCAAAGAGCGAGACAAATATACATAGAGATAGAGGAAGGCACAAAGCATGGTAAAAAACAAAGTTTCAATCTGATGATGTCTCATCCAGATTTGGTGGCACATCTCCATCTCCTCGTGGTTCTATAACCCCTACATCTAGAAGAACAATAGGGAGATTTCTTTGATCTTGGAGGTAGGGATGAGTTGGATGCATAAGTAGTGCGGTTTCTCTATGCTTGTGGTGTCCCATTCAATGTGCTTAGCTCCCCTTATTGGCGCGACATGGTGAGGGCCATCAGCGAAAAATCCCAGGGATACAAGAGCCCCAACTATGAGAGAGCTAGAACTGTGTTACACTTGTGAGGAAAAAGCAAAAATTCAAGCCTGTCTTTCACGGTTTACAAATGAATAGTCAGCGTTGGGGTATCCATTGTATCGAATGGTTGGACAAGTGTTAGAAAACAACATTTGATCAATGTTATTAGTGTTTCTTCTAGTGGTGCAGTGTTCCTCGCAGCACATGACTCATCTTCCATAAGTGCAACTTCTCAAAACATTTAGAGCTCTTGTTGAAAACAATGGATGAAGTTGACCCTTTTTAATGTGATTCAAGTAATTATTGATAATGCAACAAATTGTAGGGGCGAGGGTAAAATCATTGGCGAATGCATCCACACATCTTTTAGTGCAGGTGTTTGGTGAACACCTTTAACCTTTGATGCATGATATTGTCAAACATAAAGAATGTGGATGGATTAATCAAGTACATTACAAGAGGGAAGAAAATCATCAAATATATCACCGGGCATCTGAGGGGTCAATTACTTCTATAGCACTTATTCCAGGTTGCGGATACTTAAGATTGCACCAACTAGATTTGCTAGCTATTACCTCACTTTTAGTCGCCTATTGAAGGTGAGACAAGCTTTTGCTAGTATGGTGATGAGTGATGAATGGGATGAGGATTTGAAGGCCGATTGATTGATACAAGAAGGTGCATTATCGGGTCGAACCACGGTCTTGACAATGGAGTTTGGACCGCGAGGGTTAAGCTATGTTTACGAGATTCCTGAAAACCCAATTTATAACCTTGATCAAGTTTTTGATTCAGATCGACCAATCATTGGGGAGGTGTATGAGCAAATGGATAGCAATGCTAGGGCTGATTAAAGACATTGTTAAGCCTAAAGATGTCGACATGTATAACCCTATTAAATTGTAGAAATTATGGAAGCGGTCAGAATGCTCAATATTCCACTACATGCCTTAGCATACGTGCTAACACTGAAATACTATCATGTATCATGGCTTTCAACACCGATACCTGGTGGTGGGACCAAGAAAAAAAAACACACCAAGATCCAGAGGTTCAGAATGGGTAGAAATTTTTTCCAAAACAATTTCTTTTTATAATGAATTTTCTACTTATGGTTTATGTTCATTTCAATTTTTCTACTTATGGTTTTAATTTATTCATAATTCATTTCTATTTATGATAGATTATAATTGTTGCAGATTTATGAAAGAATTAGACAAACTGGTCTCGGACGAGGTGTGACAAGATGCGAGGCATCAATTGAGCCGATTACATGTAGCGAGGTGCCTTTAGGACCAACCATGCATTAAGAGATCGAGGGAATTTTAGTTCTCTTGCGTGGTGGAGTTATTTATGGCGGTGGCACTCCATGACGCTGCAACGTTGGCAACACGGGTGCTTTCATGGGTGGTGAACACTTCTTACCAGAGAGGTGTTGGAGCACCTACGGTTTCATCCACAACGTCAAAAGAAAAAGGTTGAATGCAGGGGCCGACCAGAGAGCTTGTTTTATGTTCATTACAACTTGCGTTGTTGTCCCATTCTTGTGAGGCAAAGGGAGAATGCAAACATGAAGCATTGGGACAACCATCGAGGAGGAGGATAATTTGGAGGGATGGGGTAATGCTTTTTAGAGCAATTGGAGAATGCTCTTTTGATGATGATGATCATCTTTGAGAGTGCCACCCAGCACCTACTACCCAATCCCTTGGTCCCTGTTCAAGACTCGGTAGGGGGCTTCATCTTCATCCTCTTGCACAATTTCCTCCTTCTGAGGGCTCCTCCCACTACCACTGCATTGGGGAGGCACCTTGGCAACATAATTGTGTTGGTGGAAGGAGGGATGGGATAGTTGTTTGATGTTTCTTTGTTATCATTACTTTACATGTCAGTCTATAGATGATAGATTCGCAGCATTTAGCAGCAACTAGACTCTAGAGTCTAGTTTTGGACCTTGAGATCTTCGCCAATTGGTCTTGAGGATGGCCTATTTTGTAATCCTTAACTATTTGGTCCAAGGACTCGTATTGTTGGCCGGTTATGGAATGACTATTTCATTCCATAACTTAATGGTCTAGTTTCTATTATGGCTTAAAATTGTATGTTAGTTTATAAGTTTATAGTACTAGATTCTAGTTGGTTGATGCTTCGAATGATTAATCATTGATGTACTACCCACTACTATGGATACCATTTTAATGTTACAATGTACAAATATACATGTTTTTTCTTACATTACATAACTAATTTGTCTTTACGCATGTTTTTTTAATATAAGCATAATATATATATATATATATATATATATATATATATATAATGGACCAGGGTAACAGCTTAGGGATTTTTAGTAACTCTCAAGGCAACCCGGCTTCCTAAAAGCAGCTCAGCAGCTTTCTTCTGGGAACATTAGTTTGGGATACATTCATTACCATCCTTACTAGACAACCAACTTATCTACATCATCAAAATCTGGGTATTTACCCATTTTGATCATCAAAATTTTCTCAACAAAAAAGGAAAACCACTTACTTACTTACTGGGACTAGACAGCCTATACACATTATCAAATCAAGGATAATCCGGGCATTTATCCATTTTGATCATCAAAATCTTTCTGCATGTTTTTTTTAATATAAACGCAATATATATATATATATATATATATATATATATATATAATGGACCCTTCCGGGACGCTTCGCTTCCGAGGATTTTTTGAAAATGACTCTCCCGACGCTTCGCTTCCTAAAAACGCTCCCGCTTCGCTTTGCGCTCTGGGAACATTGGTTGGGATACATTCATTACCATCCTTACTAGACAACCAACTTATCTACATCATCAAAATCTGGGTATTTACCCATTTTGATCATCAAAGTTTTCTCAACAGGAAAACAACAAGAAGAGCCACCCACTTGCCTAAGGACTAGACAGCCTATACACATTATCAAATCAAGGATAATCCGGGCATTTATCCATTTTGATCATCAAAATTTCCTCAATAGGGAAAAAACAAAAAGCATCCATCTTCCTATTTTTGAAGTAAAAAATGGACTCCAAATACAGCTGTCCCATCCTGATTCCTGAGAATGGTCATAAGACCAACAAAAACTAGAAAGAAACTTGGATTAGGGGAAGGTTTGAGGTCACTTGCCTCAGTCTCAGTCATCTTCAATTCTCCAGCCTGTGAGTCCACTGCTGACTTAGCGAGACCATCTGCTTCTGCATTTTTCTCCCTGTATATACCAATGATATCAGTCTGAGTAAAGCCCTCCATCAGCTCTCTGGCCCTCCTCAAGGCATCCTGAAACAACAAATTTCACTCTATATTGCCCATTCAACCATTCTATTGCCAATTTTGAATCACCACAGATATGCAGCTTCGTAATACCTCTCTCCTTAGCTATTGCCATTTGAAAATATACAGCCCTTACCTCTGCCCTGTGGTTTGAACCTAGTCCCAAACCATAAAATAAACTAATCTTATGCTCATCAGATAAATACAAAACCCCACTAGCTCCACAGGGTCCAGGATTACCTCTAGAAGCACCATCGAAGAATCCCCCTGGGAAGGATTTATCAATGTTCAGTTCTTTAATTTTCTTTTTTTTTCCTTCATCTTGGCTTTTGGCAGCTCCTCATATATAGAAATTTTTCCCTATGAAAGGTTGGAATAGGGGATTGATCTACATCTCTAAAAATAGCACTATTCCTAGATAGCCATATATCTATCACAACAGCTCGCAAAGCAATATGATCAGCCACCTCCTTGTCTTCTTTCCAATTATCCATTGCAGATTCCACTGTGCTCCCTGTTCACTTACCTTTAGCCCTTGTCAAAATAAGGGTTTCCTTCCATACTTGCTGTGCAAAACTACAGTGCAAGAAAAGATGATAAACACACTCACCATCAGCGTTACACAGCAAACAAATATTAGGTCCCTGCCAAGATCTAGCTTGCAAATTGTCCCACGTTAGACTTCTATTAGACAAAACCAACCAAGGGGAAGATCTAATTTTCAGAGGTACTTTGAGCTTCCATTGGCTCTCCCACAACCATTTCTTCTATGTTACCTTATCTTTCCTAAACCCTACAGCATAACCGAGTTTAGCAGTATAATAACCTCCAGCAGAATTAGCAGTCCAAACTAACTCAGCATCATCCTCCTTCAGACTGAAAGAAGACTTCAATAATGTTGCTTTGAAGGAGTTCCACTCTTCAAACTATCTCTGTTCCAAATTGAGGTCCTTGTCTAACTTCCACAATAATGCATTCCCCTGGTTCATAGACATCAGCTAGAAATGCTTATCCTCTCTGATATCGGAAGCCTCTCAGTTCATCTGATAGACTATATATTTTCTTCCTTCCTTCCCACCCATGGTTTTAACCCAAGTCTTACCTTACTTTCATTGCCAATCTTCCAACCCAAGCAACTGTTAGAAATAATAGATGTGCTCGTTTAACCATAGACAATATAGCAATATTGTCACCCAACCATAGGCCGAAGCCACCCCCGAGCACCTTAACCTTGATAGAGAATAATTCCGGAAGCAAACCCTAGGCCTAATAGCCAATCAAGGTAGCGTATCACTCTCTAGAGTTAGCATACCAAGCAGAAAGTCCAAACCATAACCAAGAGAGAGTCCAAGACTGAAACTGAAAATACAAGTTGCAGTAGTTGCAGCTACAACTACTCTCCAGACTTGCGCACAACTAAATTTCTGCAGTTGTGAGCTGTGTGTGTCCAAATGAGCACTAGCATCTTGTATTTATACTGCTCCTCCTTAGATGTCTGGGCCGACTTCTCATTCTGGAGGCTAAAAACTCAATATTAAATATTTCCTTTAGCCGACTTGTCTTCTAGGGTTATGTCTAATGCTTTAGGGTTTCTTCTTGCTTCCCGGAATATTCTATTCTTTTCAGGGTTACACGTGGAGGTTAATACCTCCCGCAGCTACCATAATATCAACACTCCCTCCTAGCTAGGGAGGTATTGAAGGCAATGGTCTTGAGCACAAACATACCATTCAACCGGTAGCATCATCATAGCCATACAAGCTATCTCATGATTATATCACGAGCACCATCATCACTATCATTATCATATGATAGCATCAACTGCATCATCTCTCGAAGCCATACTCCATCTGAGTAATCAGGCATGATGCTGAATAAGTCATTCACTCCACAAAGTGATACAAGAACCATTCTTCTAATCCGGACATATGTCCTAGAAGAATAACTATTCCAACAGATGTTGGAAGCCACGCCATGGGCTACAAGGACTATTCTTCTAATCCAGACATACGTCCTAGAAAAATAAATGTCCTGGACCATTTTCCATCTGGAGAATGTCTGTCCATCAACACACTGACTATCCATCTAGCTGATAATCATTTTCAACACTACTGATTGTCTACATCGCAATCAGAACAATGTCATTCAATAGAACACAACTGTGTCTATCCATGGTAGTACACAACTACTATCCAGTGGTACACAACCACACCAAGTAACACACGGCTACTTAATTAGCGACACATAGTCACAACCAGTGGAACACATCCACCACAGTAGCATACATCTACTGTCCAGAGACATATAGTCTCCATAGCAATCATATCATCTGATATCAACTTGCATAAAACAATATCATGATATAAACTGAGTCATCTGGGCCATTCTTCCACTCATATTTGTGAGATCTGGAAGAGCATCTACCCTCAGAATGTAAAACATCATCCATGGGCTATCTGGACTATTCTTCTCAAGCATAGAAGAATAACTGTCCCTGATTTTTGAGCCTAGACCATTCACCTAACTGGTCCATTCCTCCAGCACTAGTCATAGTGCAATCTAGAGAGAATGAGTCTGCCCTAGGGAATGCCTGTCCCTGGTTGTTGAACCTGGACCATTCACCTAACTGGGCCATTCCTCTGGCACTAATCATAGTGCAACCTGGATAGAACAAGTCTGGCCTAGGGAATGACTGTCCGGACCATTTCCTATGGGAAATGACTGTCCTGCACCAACCTCCAAAACAAACC
>SNQJ01S0065073.1:32872-45935 GCA_010110895.2 Picea sitchensis | reverse complement strand
ATATGTGTTTATATTGTTTTATTATTATGTAAATTTTATTTTTAAAAATTATAAAAATATATTTATATTGTTTGTACTTGTCCACATCCCGGTTTTAAAAAAAATTAGTGGATCTGTATTCGGATCATCCGATGTGCATCCATATTCGAATCCTGGTAACTTAGATTATACCACACTCTAATTCTCTTTTCCATTTTTTCAATAAGTCACATTCGTTCCTTTTTTCCAAATGAATTTGGTTTGAGGAGAAAATCCAGGTACTTAAACCCTGCATCAAGAGCTTGGATCCAGAAAGGAAAAATCACACTTATGGTATTTTCATGCCATGGAAGAGTATTATTAAAGAAAATTGCCGACTTTTGTGAGTTCACTTCCACACCCATCGCCTCACAAAATAATTTTAGGGCTTTTTGGAATTCTTTATCATCCCTCAAGGTTCCATCTCCAAAGCATATAACATCATCCACATCTGACAAATGAATTACCCACAAACTATCTGATACCCTAATTCCCTTTAGATATTTGTAGACTTGAGATGGCTTAAGTATCTGCTCAGACCTTCTACTACCAACAGGAAGAGTAGTGGGGACATAGGGCACCCTTCCCCAAGTCCTCGAGAAGACTTGGAAAATACACTAGAGGAACCATTAATTATTATGACAAAGAAAGCATTATTCAAGCAAGAGTCTATTCAATTTGTGAACTATATGAATTAGGATTAACTTGAGATATAGGTTGCTTACCCTATTGTATGCCTTTGACAGGTTCATTTTCACTATGAATAATGGTTTTCTCTTCACTTTTACAACATGGAGGACTTCCGACGCAATCCCAACAACATCATGAATCTGTTTTATGCTTAGAAAACCAAATTGATCCTCTGAAATTGCCTCTGATAGAATCGTCTTAGCAATTGTCGATTACCTTGTAAATAACATTGCTTAGTGATATGGGTTTAGACTCTAAAGGCTTCAAAAATCTCATGATGGTCTTTTTTTGGTATCTATCACGGGCTTGGCGAACATTCGGTTGGGCGACGGAAAACACCTAACATTCCCAGTCACCATGCGACACCGCAGTCGTTCGCTTGGTGGCAAGGCCACTCCAAGTTGCTTAACCCAGACTACGCCTACCTTCATCGTTTCGTTTATTACTTATTCGTTATGTGTGTTTCTTATACTTGGCCAAAATAACAAGTAAGGAACATCCATACAGTAACAAGACGAAATGTGCAAGTGGTTGGCCAAACCGGCCTAACACTCAAATCTTTATACAAAACAATAGTGTGTCGAGCTCAACTTGTGCCACACAAAGAAAGTTTACAAAGGGGAGCTTTCGCTCAGATTACACAGAGAAACCTTTCACGAAAACACCAAGACTCTTTCACCAAGCCAACTTGTGCGCCCTTCCTTTGTTGCCTCAGTCAGAACGAAAGTCCTTCATACTTCGTCTCTGATAAGCCTGCTGCTCATACTTCAGAAATGGTGCGACCTGCGACACTCTCCCTTCTTCACAAAAGTTCATTCATCCGCCAGCTCCTTTCTTCAAGAAGAACTCGCCCTTCCTGCTTCTTTAGTGCAGCCTCCCCAAGGAAACTCAAGTTACCCTCTAGGGTCTACTTGGCTCCTTGGGGGGGAGCTCCCCACTTTACTTAGTCGCTGCCTCAAAACTCTACAATCTATGATTATGAGCGAAGTCACTTCTCTTTTCCTCCCAAATGGCTCACTTCTTTGGTTTTTATAGGCGCCCCTTCATTGGTTTCCTACTTTTCGTTTTTGAGTCAACTTGCCAAAGGGTGCACTCCCTTTACTTGGGCGCGCTCTTCCTTAGCCGACCCATCATTTTTTGGTTTTGGGCGTCCAAGTCATCTCGGTGTCCGTTTGGCATTTCCTTTGTCATTTGGTCATCTCCCCTTGGCACGACACACGCCTAAGGCGTCCGAGCTTCCCAACCTTCGTTCTCAGTTCGGTCAGTTGGGTGTGATGTCCTGTTCCCAAGAATAGCCTTAGCGGGGAGTGACTTAGTAGTCTATCTGTTCCTGTAGACTATAGTCAAGCACAAAAAGGTAACACAGGGAGAAATAAGGGTGAATAAATGGCTAAACGATGAATTAAGCCAAAAAGCATTGGAAAAGTCACTTAAGCCAAAGTCAACAAAGAAATAGAAGAAAAAGGTGTTAAGGGGGGAATTAATTAATTAATCACATTCGACTTAGGAAGAAAAGGTGCCTAGCTTAAGTGATGTAAACGACAAATTAGATTGGGGGAGGTATAAGAAGAGGAATTCGACCTAATTCCTCATTATGTTATGATTTTGAGTTGAGAACAGGTTACAGAGGAGGAAGTCGACCTCTTAGATGTTTTGTGGATTTCTGGAGGAAACCACCACCCAGATCGATTTCAGTGTTGGAAGACACACCCTAGCTTATCGAAGATACCATCTAGGTATTTCACCGTGCCAGATCAGGAGTATTCAGGCCTAGTTCAATCAGTGTGCATTGCAGCCAGTGAGGACGCAAGGGTTTGAGAGATAGTTTTGTGTAGCTGGCCGAGCTCATGTTATATCCAGCTGAATCCTCCCGACCCAGTTGAGAGGACCACAAGGCGCCTCATTTGAACTATCATTTGTCCGATTCCAACGGAGGAATCCACTAGGGTGCACTAGTTTGTCATTTAGGGCGCAATGTCCAAAGAAGCACATTCATGGATCCAGAGAGTTCACCGGTCTAGAACTGGAGAAACCCTTCCGACCTAGTACAAAGCATACTAGGGCACTCAGTTTGAGCCATACATCGCCAGATTATGACGATGGAATCACTGGGGTGCACCAGTTGTCCATGAGTGGGGCAGAAACCCTCAGGGGTCCCATCCGAGGTCCAATTTGATCTGTAGTGGACTGATATTCAGTCTGGAAGTCACCAGGAGGAGCTGTGAGGTCAGGGCGCATCATTTGGGACAGTTTCTAGGCAGATCAGACGAGTATTTCCAGCATGGCGAACTTTCCAGACATTTGCAACAGTTGTCGTGAGCACCCTAGATTGCATCCAGCAGATTTGTGCATGCATGTTGTTGATTCTTCCCGATCTTTTGTATACGGGTATTTCTTGTTGTTTTGCATTGTATTCCAGCGACGTTCAACTCTTATGAGATCTAGCTGATGAGTATTTCCTTTATTTCCTACATGCACATTGTATTTCCTGCTATTCTTCATAATACATGCTATTGAGTTGTCTGGTTCCTTTATTTTGTATGCATCATATATTCTGCTCAAACACTTATTTATATGACACACATGCGAAAATCACCAAGTATGTTAAACAAGTAACTAAAACGCATCCAAAAACCCCCAGAGTATCAGATCTGTGAGTCGAGACAACAAATTCAACAGAGTTTATCTAGATCTATTGGATCAGGGATATTTCAGTGGTATCAGAGCCTTCTTCCTGCTAGCCTATGAAGAAGTGCCTTCTCATGACCCCATGATTTCGGGAACAGATGCAGAATACCCAGAGGGTCGAGGACATATTGGGGACGAGTACATTCAGTACCGTAGAGGACATAGTAGAGACAAAAGAGACAGGAACATAAGGGACTACACTCCCTTCCACACTCAGTCAGATACAGAGCCAAAGTTAGAGGACAGGGTTCACATCAGTTCCAACACAGAGGCAGACATAGAGAGAACTATGCGTGATAGGTGTGAGACACCAGAGGGCAGGGGGAAAGGCCCCGAGACACATTCTGACAATACGTAGGACATCTTGAATGACCTAGCTAGAGAACAATGGGATATGATGAACGCCATAGCACAGATGGCCATCAACACACAAACGATCCAACACAGTGTGAGCACTATGGGTGCCAACACGACAGGAGGAGCGAGTGGTTTAGGAGGACACCAGGGAGGTGGTGCCAATGGCTCCAGTGGATCTCAGGGCGGAGCGAGTGGACATCCTTCACCTATCCATGCCTATACATCATCTAGGAGGATTCCCCAACCTTTATATCCGTAGGTCCAGGGGGGACAACTGCTGGGACTACCAGGAGGACAACCAAGATAGGGGCAGGCAGTGCCACGGGACCCATTCGGGGAGTACAAGAGAGATTATTTGGCACTGGGACCAAATTTCCATGCAGGCATGAGTTTGCTAGATTATTGTTTGATTAGGTATAGGAACAGGCCCCGGGAGGCACAGAGGGGCAATGCGCAAACTCAAAACATGGACTTCATTAAGAAAGTGGGAAAGATGAATATTCCTACTTTCGATAGGTCATCACGATGCTCAGCTCAGGCATGGGTACAAAAGTTTGACACATATTTCAAGCTCAACCCGATGACAGAGTCATAAGCTATTAGCTTCACTACCTTGCACTTGGATGGGGAGGCCCACGAGTGGTGGTACCATGGGATGGTGACCTTGGGTCACAGCCACATTGATTCATATTTGGAGTTTACTGAGAGATCGATGGAGAGGTTTGACAAGAGGGATCCATAACTCCATTTCAGGGATCTGACACAGTTGAGATAGACAGGGTCAGTTGAGGCCTTCATCACAGAGTTCCAGCATAAGGCAGTTGTTGTATCAGATATTTTAGAGCACAGATTTGTGATGCTATTCATCGAGGCATTGACAGAGCCATTGAGGGGCTGGGTTAAGGCTTTCAAGCCTCACAACCTACAGGAGGCCATTGTGCGCACTAGAGACATGGGGGACTCAGTGCTGAAACCCAAAACCTTTACCAAACCCTTTATGCCACAAAGAGACAAGGATCAGAAGAATCCTCAGAGGGATTGGAAGGGTAAGCCCAAGTTGGATGATGACACCATACGGGAGTTGATGAGGAAGAAGCTTTGCTTTTCTTGCAGAGACCCTTGGGTCCTAGGGCATCGATGCACGGGAAAGGGACAGATCCACTACATTGAGGTGGAATAAGGCAGTGAGGAGGAGGATGAGGAGATCGGGGCACAGGTAGATAGTGATTCAAAGGATGAGCTTACACATGAGCCAAAGCGACATCCGAAGAAACCTTAGATACATGCAGAGGCACAACCAAAAGAGGAGACAAAACCTCATAGAGAGGTGAAAGGGGGAACCATAACAACCCTTTCCAGAGTACGCAAGTACAACACTCTCAGGCTCAAGGGCCTTATACAGGGGCAACACATGACAACGTTAGTAGATGGTGGGGCCACCCACAATTTCATCGATGCATCCTTAGTAGCTCGGAGGGGGTTACACACTGAGGAGTTTGAGGGGTTCACCGTGGCCATGGCAGATGGATATACTATGACATGCTTGGACATGGTCCCAGACCTAGAGGTAAAGCTAGGCAACTACACCCTGACGTATACCTTTTATGTAGTTGACTTGTCAGATACAGATGCAGTGTTGGGAGTACTGTGGCTATATTCATTGGGAGAGATTGGGTTTAACTATCAGACGTTGACCATGAGTTTCAGAGATGCCAATGGATCGAGGGTGGTATTGAGAGGTATGTCTACAGGAGCACCTAGAGCAGTATCAACAAAGAGGATGGATCGGATCTCCCGTCACAGTGATGCAGCATATGCACCAGAGTGTCTGATCACCACCCGGAAGGATTCAAAGGGCAGAGAACATTACCATCCACAGATTAGAGAGCTTCTGAGTCAGTATGAGCTAGTGTTTGGTTCGATACCACCAGGGAGGCCACAAGACAGGGGGTTTGAGCATACTATTGAGTTGGAGGCGGGGGCTACACCTGTGATCACCGCACCCTATAGACACCCCAAGAGATTCAAGGAAGAGATCGAGAAAAAAATCAAGGAATTGCTTGCGATGGGGCACATCAGGCCCAACACGAGTCCTTTTGCTTCTTCAGTCATTCTGGTACTGAAGAAAGATGGCACATTGAGGATGTGCATAGACTACAGAGCCCTCAATAAAAAAACGATCAAGAACATGTACCCCATCCTGCACATAGATGAGTTGATCTCATTTCGCACACCATTGATCTCATTTCAGAATCCTCTTTGCCCAATGCCCCTTCATACTATCTCGCTCTCCAAGAGGCTGATGTGATAACACACCAACCTGACCAACTTTTGAATTCAGGCCCTACTCCACCTTCATCTTTTCCTTGTGCATCTCCAACATTTCTTATGCCAAAACAAGTTTCTGTTCCAATAGTCTTCGCCAACAGGTTATGTACTCCAACACAAGTGCCAACATATTATAACACTTTTCCTGGTAGTTCCTCTTTTGCCAAACAGATTATTGAGAAAGCTTCAACCAAACTGAATTCTTACAAATGCAGTATAATGAGACAAACTCATCTGCAGAGGCATCCCTTCTTAGTTGGAGCAGTTAATCAGACATGGTGTATTGGATAATCCGTTGTTCTTCCAGGGAGCTTGTATTTAAGGGAAATGTTGAGGTGGATAATGAAGTGTTGGCTGATCAATACCGAGTGGGGTTTGCACATCACCAACAAGAACAACACTCAACACAGTGTTATACCCATACTTTCGCTCAACACCATCTTCAGGTAGTCGATGCATTACCAACTACACTAGAGCGTGCACAACAGAGGCCTCATAAAATTCACACACCATTGTTCTTTCACCCGAAAGCTCTTGTGTGGCTCTTGCGGGACAAGCACCGATTCAAAGGAAAACATCATCAGCTGTGCCCACTCAGATATGATCCCGACATAGTTCAAGAAAGCATTGGAGAGAATGCACTGCAAATTTCCTCATTTGCTGGTGGAAGCGGGGACGCTTCTGGATCTAAAAAGGGAGGAATTGAGCCACCAAAGAGGGCGCCCATCTCCCTTCGCATAGTTGTTTCTATTGTAAAATTCCCTCGCCAGTCCAGCTGAGCAGGGCAGCTTCTAATAAATAATTAGCATGATTTTCCCGTCAGGCAGCTAACTAAATAAAAAGCGAAACAATGCTTGTCAGTCAGAAATAAAGCAGCAAGTTTCTTACTGTTGCTGTAAACAAAAATCACCCAGTCTGATAAAAAGGGTGTCTTCTTGCTGAAAATACAATAGATGGTCATTTACTTCTCAATTCCAATATTGTTCTCTTTCATTCTTTGTGTATTTTGTATTTTGCAGCGTTTTATTTTTGTGCCAGTCTATTTTGTTGTTACATTTTAAATTTTGCACATAGAATTGTGGATCACATCAACCCTACTTTAAAA
Source organism: Picea sitchensis (assembly GCA_010110895.2). Lineage (NCBI taxonomy): Eukaryota > Viridiplantae > Streptophyta > Pinopsida > Pinales > Pinaceae > Picea > Picea sitchensis. Next base: position 38,749 of record SNQJ01S0065073.1, on the reverse strand, counting down.
GAGTTGACCAATACCTTGATGGGTTTACTTATTGGAGTTAGAAGGGCTGGTTCTACCTTACCTTGTAGTAGAGGTAAGTTTATCCCTTATGCTCTAGTCTCATCTCAGTCGACTAGCTATGCCCAGATAAGGTCTTGTCTGAAAGTATTACCCGAGCTAGCCAATAAAGAGTTTTAACTGTTGTTCGAGCCACAATCTCTTGATTTAAACTAAGGTCTAGTTCTTCCTCGAGCAAAATCTACCTTATCTGATAGGCTTCGAAGTAGAGCTTCCGTTTAGAGCACTGTCTAGTAATCTGCATTCAAAATGGACAATCCAAAACCCCTCAATGAATTTAGCCTTTAGGTCATAGTCTTTGTGTCGTTCAGAAGGACCTTCACTTTGCTTCGGTCTCACATCAATACCATTCTCAGAACATTCTTGCCAATCTTTCCTAAATGATAATAAGAGGGAACATTTACAAATTTAGATTCTTTTATATCCAATTTCCTGCTTGATCAATTGCGATAGGTTGTGTGAACTTTTCTTTGATTGTGTTTAACTTCTGGTTCACCAAGATGCAGTATGGATCATGTTATAACTAGTAAGTAGCTCTTGCAGAGTAAAACTTAATAATATGAGTTCATCTATCTCTCAACTATGACTTTCCATCTAATGTTTTTTGTTAATAGTTTTTCAGTTTTCCTTCAATGTCAGGTGATCTTTTTTCCTATATGTTTTCAATCTTCATTACTGTCTGCATTCAAAAATGGACAATCCAAAACCCCTCAATGAATTTAGCCTTTAGGTCATAGTCTTTGGGTCCTTAAGAAGGACCTTCACTTTGCTTTGGTCTCACATCAATACCATTCTCAGAAATATTCTTGCCAATCTTTCCTAAACGATAATAAGAGGGAACATTTACAAATTTGGATTCTTTTAAATCCAATTTCCTGCTTGATCAATTGCGATAGGTTGTTTGAACTTTTCTTTGATTGTGTTTAACTTCTGGTTCACCAAGATGCAGTATGGATTGTGTTATAATTAGTAAGTAGCTCTTGCAGAGTAAAACTTAAGAATATGAGTTCATCTATCTCCCAAGTACGACTTTCCATCTAATGCTTTTTGTTAATAGTTTTTCAGTTTTCCTTCAATGTCGGGATCTTTTTTCCTATATGTTTTCAATATTCATTACTGTATTTCGTATGAGATACTCCTATTTTCCTAGATAGTTGTTACGATATCTATCTCTGATCTCTATATATTCGTAAACAAACAATGTATTTAGTCTGGACTCTGATCTCATAGTAGACAGGAATGGAAGATAAATGCTCCATTGTTGGTATCAAAAAACCAGTTAGATTGGCAGTTATTTTGACCCAGTGTACTGTGGCATTCAACTTTGACCGAAGTGGGTGAGTGCATACATCAAGTTATCCAATTGTCCAACAGAAAAGCTTAACCTGCTTGATATATGGAGGTCCGAGGGTATGTAGTCTCCAGCTTCAAATAGTATGCTCGGTGTTATGGAGGAAGTCCTGTAAACATTGGTTTGGTGACTTTTTGAGATACTGCTACAGTGCTACTTACAGACTATAATCCTAATTGAAGTTGGGCAAAGAAAGACTTAGATGAAGGTCTGCTATGTGACGTTAAATTGCTTGGGGCTACCCCTTGGGGCAGGATGAGTCGTGGATACTCCTATTGGCATCATTCTATCTCCTTGTGATTTGGAGTGTCTCTACCAGATTCTGTATGCAGTTATTTACAGTCATTGTGAATTACCGATAGCTGTAATTATGTCACCTAGTATGCAGTATTAGATTGAAGTCAAGATAGCCCAAGCGTTTAACTCAACCAGTTGCCGCCAATGGTGCTGGGCATTTGGATAGTGCCATGCCAGCAGGTGCCCAGTTCGAATCCCCCTAAGTGAGGTGCACTAGTCTATGCTGATGGGTTTACTAGGGATGCTATCCGTGACTGTGGGGAAGCATCCTTTGGGTTTCCCTGTGAGGTTTTCCATAGAAAAAAAAGGATTCAAGTCGGTGAAAATATGGCTGCTAATTTTGATTAACCTTCATGTGCAAAACCAGAAAAGAAAGAACTTTTCCCTTCATTTAAGTATTGGCTTTTTTACTCTTGGCCTAAACAAGGTTGATTTTATTTTTCAAGTCCTCTGTTTTTTATGTATTTTGCTCATTTTGTTTATGTATCAGACTATGGCATTCTTAATGCCATCCAGAATAAAACATTTTCCATCAGATATCTTCTTTTAACTTATGTTGGAATTGTATTCTTTAAATATAACTAGCCCTGGTGTTTTTTAAAGGACCTTGAGATTGTTATGATCAAAATTCTGGTTCCAATAGATATTGCCTTCATATACTAGAGCAATAGGGAATGACCATTATTTCCTTCTCATGTATTAGCATGGGTCTCTTCGATTAACTTGTTGATTTTATTGATCTGAATTGTCATATATGTCTGAAGTATCAAATTGCTTCTTTCAGAATTTAGAAATAGCAGAAGGATATTGCTATTAATAGCTTCTTTTTCCTTGTGAGTTGATTTTATTGGGAGTTTTTGTTTGTTGGATTGTACTCTGGATTTCTTTCGTTGTACAATATGCAATACCATGATACTTTTGTCATTGTTAGCTATATTGTCCTCTGAAATACTTAAAAGTGCTTTATGGAGACAAAAACTTCATATACTAGCATAATCAAAACATGCAGACTTATATATGTCTGGAAGACAACGTGTGACTCCAGATGTACCTTTCTAAAGTTTGTTCTTTTATTTTCAGAAATAATGCCGGGGTTATGCTTTGTCCTTTCAAGCTTTCAGAGGATGGTCTAGAGATGCAATTTGCAACAAATCATGTAGGTATGTTCCAGTTCCATATATCTTTGCAGCAAAATGCTTGTTTCAGATAGTTTTTTTATGTTACCCAGGGGATAATAAATCATGTAAAGAGGAAAAAGAAGCAACTATTTGAAACCAGGTAATATCATAGCCATTCCCTAGATAAGCCTATATTCATGGTATTAACATCCCTCTCTAGGGAAGGTTGGGTGGACCATGGCAATTATGTTAGCTAGCAGATATCCACTATTGGAATGTGTTTCCTCTATTTCCTATTATTTTTCTATTTGATGGTTTGCCTGTCCTTTTTTGATATTACTACTATATTTCAGCCTTTCTTTAGTGTATTTGAGGCAATGCCTGGGAGGAAAGTGTAAGATATTTGGGGTTTGAGACATTTTAGGAGTTCTCAGGATGATACAGCTGGTCAACATCTCTTACTAGTTTGAAAAAACTATTGAGAAAGCAGCCAGGATTTGGAGACAAAAGGGTGAAATCTGACAAAGGGCAACTGGCAGATCTTGAAATCAAATATCTACAATAATTCCATATTTCATGAAATGATTCAATGGATTTTAAGGGGCAAGTGGAACCCTATTTTAAGAAAACCATTTGAATTAAACATCAGTTCATGTTTGAATAATCTTCTTCTAAGAAGCATGGTGATTTATGCGAATGCATCAATTCCAATTGTAGCTTTTATAAATAATCAACTTGACTCTATTATGGTTCTAATTTTGCAGGCCATTTTCTATTGACAAATTTGTTGCTTGATAATATGAAAAAGACTGCAAAAGTCACCGGAGTTGAAGGACGGGTTGTGAATCTTTCTTCCGCTGGGCATTTTTTTACATATGATGAAGGGATACGGTTCAATAGGGTAAATGATGAGAGTGGGTGAGGTTACTACTATATTTCTTCTCAATTTAATCCCAAACTTGATCAATTTGCGTTGTGTACTTAGTATAGAAATTATAGAATGTAGGATACCAGTACTGTATAGAAAATCCTTTCACAAAATAAGCAATCTCAAGATCCTTTGGCACAAACATACCATCCTAGAGCTACCTGTTGCTTTGAATCCAACTATCTTGCATGTATATCATGTTATAACTTTTAGAAATGTGTTTTGGTTCAGATATTCAGATCACAAAGCATATGGGCAATCCAAATTAGCCAACATTTTGCATGCCAATGAGTTGTCACGACGCTTAAAGGTATGGTTCCCTCTCTTACGTGTTTACATACATGTAATCACTTGTGTGTTCATGCTGTCCGTGTGCCTCTTGTACAAACTAAGTGCACTTCTGATATTTTTATAGCCAATGGAATGGATGGGGGGTGACACTAAATTCTTATGGACACCTAAAGTTGAAATGCTAGACTGCTTACACTATTGATTACTACTACTATAAATTAGTTTACCACTTCACAAGATACAGAGAAAAGGGCTAGAGTAGGCCTTAACTCTTTGAAAGACTGAACAAGAGAATTTCATTACCAGCGAATCATATCTTAGGACCCTACATGACTGCTGCACTGAATTCCTTGTTGGCTCTGACACTACTGCATGTAGTGCAGCTGCTGCCTCTAGCTCAAAGGCAGTGTTCACTTCTATGATCTTCGAGCGGAATACTGTGAGGGCCTCCACTATCTATCTTACCCGTGTATTCATTTCATCTGTCCATTCTCTGAGTAGAAACTCACTTGCAGTTTTCTAGTGGTTTCCACCAAACCATGCAATAGTTTCAAAGCACTCATGAGGCATTCTATCAATGGTCTTTTTCATGATCTTAAAGGAAAGAGCTTCATCATGCCTCTCTTCCAACCGAGTTGTTGAGGTCTTCTATTATTGCCACTGGTCTGAAACTGTTTGTAGTTCTGTGTCCCTAAGGTTAACTAATGATTGAATATGCCACATGTACTTTGCAAACACAATTTGCCATTCAAATGTTAGAATCCATTAGTGAATTGGAATTCACAACTATACACAGTATCATAATCAAAGGGTTACTATTTTCACAACTATGCACAGTATCATAATCAAAAGGCTACTCTTTTAATGGAAAATTTTGAGCCATAATATTCTTGTGAATGCTGAAACTTTGCTGATTTTTTATAATTCTCAAAATATCAACTATACATATTTGACCATATCTTTGCATTTGATTTTAAATTTTGTAAGGATTTTATATATTTTATAGATAACTGGTATTTTTTACTTAACATAATTTGATCCTATGGAAATATAGGCAAATATCTATTTTCAATGGGTAAATTTTTTGACAAATTTGAAAAATTAGTTAAATGGTGAATATTATCCTTTAAAATTCTCCTTGATGAATTGCAAAGTCTGATTCCTCTACCTAAGGTTTAGCAAGGTAACTCATAAACGATTTCAGTATATATTTTTGCTGTACAATGTCTGGCGGGTTCAGTTCATAGGTGCAAGGCATCATTTGGTGTTCTTTCTTCTACAATATATAGATCTTTCCACTTGCCTCCTCTCTTGTAAGTTAATTATATACTCTGATTTTTCTGCAGGAGGAAGGAGCAAATGTCACTGCAAATTCAGTTCATCCGGGATGTATTATGACTAATTTGATGCGGTATTCTATGAATTTAATGAGTAAGTGTCATACCAATCTGTGTCTAATCAATAGAAAAATGGGTTGATTCCCGTGGTGGAGGTCTAATCCATCTCCTGGATGGTTTGCCTTGATACAGGAGTTCTTAAGTTTTTCTCTGGTTTCTTATGGAAGAATGTGCCTCAGGTAATGTTGTCTTCATTTCCTGTTTTGTGTGCATCGGGAATTTCAAGATAACGAAAAAGCCAAAAAGTTATAACATTATGAGTTGTAGTTTCTAAGATGTGCAAAACATGTTTTTGGGGATTTGAACCTTGGTTGGGTAACGTCACTCACCCCGCGTCACCATGCACTCAAGACCTAGTTTTCTTGATTTCTAATTTTGAATAAAATGGTTGGTTGAAATAAAATACATAAGCAATGAGGTTCTCAAACAAATGTGATA
>SNQJ01S0065072.1:56651-70523 GCA_010110895.2 Picea sitchensis | reverse complement strand
CATGCAACCCAATACTACTTTTTCAACCATCAACTTCAAGTGAGCTCCCTTACTTTCTAATAATTAAACCAGAAATACCAAAATACAAAGTATAAACACAATCGTAAAAAAAATACTAAATACAAATGAATAAATAAATATTTCATAGGGATAGAAAAACAAAATATAAATACATATAGTTTCAATACAAACACACATATACATATACATATATTCAACAAAAACACAAATACAATATACAACAAAGATATAAAAATATAAATATTGGATACTAATATAAAATGTAAAAAGGAATTAACACAAATATATAAACATTCAATATAAAAATAAATACAAATACAAACAAATATATCAATATCAATATAAATATTCATTATTTAAAAAAATACTAACATATAAATATTAAATACAATTCATATAAATAGAGAAACACTAATGTATAGCAACTTAAAAAAATACAATTCATATAAATAAAGGAACACAAATGTATAAAAATTCTACAAATAAGTCTACAACTAACATAATTAACTAACATAAATGTATAGCGACTTTAAAACTAAGCCTACACTTGAGAGACTAAAATATCAACCAATCAAAAAATTAAAACTAATTTTAAAACCAAACTAATTTTTAAACATAATAAACATAATAGGTAACCTAAATGTTAAACACGCAAACTAATATTAATTGTGTCACTTTACAGTTACATACCATATAATTAACATAACAAATTGTACAAAGAGAAACCCACATTCTTTATTAAAACAAAACAAAAGAGAAACCCACATTCTTTATTAAAACAAAACAATACAAAGAGAAACCCACCATTTTTAATAAAACAAAACAGAACAACACATAAGCGAAGCTATGCCACTGAACACCACATCTCATAGTAAAGAGTTTATATAAATATTTCCTGTAAAAAATAAATTTATAAGCAGCATCCAACTCATACAAGAAAGAAGATTTAATCTGGTTGTAGCGGATACAAAAGGTCAAAAGAAACCCAAAAAAAAAGGCGTAATACCACATGGCATGGCATGCATGCAAATTTACATAAAAATGATGCCATGCAAATACCACATTGTTTTAGTTATTGCTCTATTTTATAAATATAAATGATTAATATGAAGGAGAAACTAAAATAAGCCTATAGAAAAGAAGAAGCTAACCTAATATTGTAGCTGGGGAATTCACTAAACTAACCTTCATCAAATTCTAACTAAACTAATCTTCAAAGTATTTTTTTTTTTATCTTATTCCTTTTTAAAAATCCCAAATGATGATCTTAAAATTGCAAACCAATGTGATCAGACCAATGACTGTCCACCGTTTTTCCATTGTTCACGAAAGTTGTTAGTGTTGGAATATTTCGGGGAGAAGTCATGTGGTCGCTGCATTTAGCAAGGCTCCGACATAATTTATGAATGATAGAGAAATGGGACCCACCAAGCACTTGTCAGATTTCCAGGATCATATCATGCGATGCATGAGATGAGGTGGCTTGACACTACAACTTAAGGTATGCCTCCATGAACACACAATCGAAAGATTTCAAGTGAGAATGCTATGGTAAAGATACACGTTATTAATATGTTGACATCTAAGATGGCTCTTTGCTCTTCCCTTAATGGTTCTCACTTCCAAAGTTCATTAATAACCTTCCCAACCAAAGTATTTCAGGTTTCGGTCATTCAGTCTCCCCCCTCGAGAAATCAGTCCGAGGGTTAAAACAAAATAGTGTTGGAGGACACTATCGCTGCATGGGCAACTCAGGGCAACTGAGTTGCAGATCTTGCTGGAGACAAAGTTGAACCTGGCATTTTTTTAATTCTTTTTAATAATGTAATATAAATTATTACAATGTTTCAGATGGAGAGGATGCAAATTACAATGATTCAGTATAATGATCCTAGGATGGAGAAAACTAACCTAAATTTTCACGCCTGGTATAAATATGACTTTAGAGAATGAAATTTTACTATGGGACTAAAATAAAATGTAGAAGACGAATTGGATTTTCCTAAATAAAATTTGCATAGAAATTAATCTACTGAATTAACCTCACAATAATTTAAAACAGACAACTGATATTTTTCTACTACATTGATAGGTTGAAATTTTCATAACAGACACTCATTAGCTAATCTAATTTTTAATCTATAATTAAAGGTTATAAAAAAATTGTCAATTTACCTCGAGTTTAATTTCCCCAACGTTATGCGCCCCAACAAGGATTCACGCCCGCTCTTCAATCCGCCACGACGAGCTTCCAGCTTGTCTACCATGTACTCTTTAACGGCGTCAACACTTTGATCAACCACTTGCGGATGGGGCACAACCAGAGGAATCCCTTCAACCTTAAGAAGCTGCAAGTTTTGCAAGTGCCCAATAGACTCAGGCAACGCATTCATTTGATTGTAACTGATGTTTAACTCAATGAGAGACGAGAGACCCCCTATCGATTCTGGCAGAGCCACGAGATAGTTAAAATTGTTGTTGAGATCCAGGTATTCGAGATTCATCAGGTTCTCAAGATCTTCTGGAAGTCCTCCAAGCCTATTCATGTGGACATCTAGAAAGCAGAGAGACATCATGTGGGAGGTGGAGTACTAAAGATATGTGAGCTTTTTTGAGTGAACACAAAACTTTCGGAGGTTCAACAGTTCGAACCCCAGCACCTCAGGCAGGCACGTGAGTTGGTTGAAATTGGCCATCAGCTCTTCCAGTGCACAAAATTAAAAGATAAATGTCACTTTCAAAAATCACGATTGAGAAAAGAGACACAACAAAGAAATCTCTGAGGTTCATTGAATAGCCTATCGATATCTTTCAATACGATCAGGAAGCGCAGCAAGGGAATTCCCAGAAACATTGAAGACCTTGAGCTTTTCGAGACGCCCGATGGAATTTGGTAGCAATGTAAGCTAGCTTGATTGAATGTCCAGATGAATAAGATTCACCAGACTCGTCACAGACTCCGGCAAAACCTGCAATAAACAATTAAGTCTTCATCAATTTCAGGTGAGAGATTCTGGCCGACTGCCAGTAAATAATATTCTTGAAACAATCTTACCTCTAGGTTATTATTAGAAAGGTCGAGCTTAACAAGTGTACACGACAGTTTCTCTATTTTGTCTGGAATGCTGTGAAGGAAAAGCCCGCTAAGGTCGATCTTAAGGGAGGATTCTTTATAAGAAGCTTGATGCAACAACGCTACAATTTTATTTTTGGCCTCTTGAAAGTCGGATGTCCGGCTATCCGAGAGCATCATAGTGTCCTCCTTGGGCTTTGCGGCTGGGGTTTTCCCATTCTTACATATTTGGTACTGCTCTGTGAGTTGTAGGATGGCTTTGTAGGGAGGTTTTTCCTTTTCCGCATCTTTCTTTGCCTGAGATTCCATATCTACCTGCACTTACATCAATACTCGTAAAGACAGACATCTGAAAAATTGTACATACTAATATATTCATACAATTAGCAGGAATTACCCTTGCAGACTCCTAGTGAACCTCAGGCATGCTGGATGGACATCTAAGAGCGGTGATGTCCTCTAATTTCTGGTATAGCTCTGACTCGATGCGGGCCAGAGCTTGGTGAGATTGCTCCAGCAGAGAACGATCGGGTCGAATGCTAAGACCTCCAACGCCTATAAAAGACATGCCGGTAACAGCAGTCATCTTAAATCTAGAACACAACAACTCAATTTAGAATATCTTCAAGCCAATTTGGGCCAAATCTGAGGTGTAGACACAGATTTATCCTGAATTAAAGCAAAATTTTTGATTTCTCGCCCAAGTCCAGATCACACAGTTGCTGCATAGATACAAATAACCAAGTCTATGGAATATCAAAATATATCTAGAATCTTGGAACCATACAACAAAAGGTTTAGACAGGAAGGCAAAGATATCTCATGAGCACTGTACGATACATACCGAGAGAAGATTTAACTTCTGGAACGAAACCTCGGTTGCTGTAGCTGTTCAGGAAACTTGGTTACCTCGGGGAGTCCAATTGAGGGGGAGGATGTTGATCCGCATCCAACTGCAGTTTCTGTGTCTTCTAATTAAAAAAATCCACCTTTTAAAGCCACACAGAACCATTGCATTGCAGTTTGTGTGTGTCTTTTAAAATAAAAAATCCACCTCTCAGAGCCACACAGAACCATGACAAGCACATAACGCTCTTGGCATACTCGTACATGTCAAACCACACCGCCAGGCGGAGGAGGAGGACATGAACTATTGAACATTATAATGGAGAAACAAATAACAATGATTTAACCGAATCAATGGGTATTGCACACTTCCCATTGAACTCTCGGTTCAAATTCTAACGGAGGGTGTAAAAAGATTTTAAATTTAAATCACAAGAAAGCACACTGCCCATTGAAAACACAAGAAAGCACACTACCCATTGAATTTTCTATTCAAATTCTACCATGCCAAAAGATTCCAATCTAATGGAGGGATGAGATTGTACAATGCTAAAAGATTCCAATCTAATCTAATGGAGGGTATAAAAAGCTTTTAAATTTAGATACCATTAAAAAACACCATTACACTGTAATGGCCATTAAAATAAATGCTTAAATATTTTTTTAATAAATATATCATTATTTCCCTTTGTACTTGCATACGTACAAGTGTGAAATTAGTAGGTATTACGTAGGTTTTGTGAAATTAATCAGTATTACTTATTTCAATTAAATTTTTTTATTCATTGATATTCAAGATTGAATTTCAATCAAGATCTTATATTCATACTATGTTTGAAAATTGATTTTCAAAGTAGTCAATGTGAAAAAATTGTTGAAAAAATTGTTAATTCTCTAATAATGGATTCGTATTATTCAATTTTAATTTTCTCGTATTATTTTTGCTAATAAAAACTCCATCATTTAGTATTGTATTGTTTGAAATAATGATAATCATAAGATTTTTTTATGGTTATGAATTTTTTTTGGGTTAATAACATGTTGTAATATTGTTTTAATAATTTAGTAAATTGTATGATTATGTTTAAATTTAAGTTTAATAAGATTATCAAGTTAATGTTGTGAATTGTATGGGCATGTTTAAATTTAGGTTTAATAAGATCATGATGTAAATGTTGCATAAATTCTTTCAAAATAGTAAAAATAAGATTAATAAAGATTTTCTCAAATTATTTTTTTAGGAGATATGCTCTTCACAAATTCATAAATGGGAGTAGTCAAATTTTCAAATTGAACTATAATGCATGATTCTATTTCCTATTTCCAATTATGTATTTATAAATGCAATTTAAACAACATAAAATTTTGATTTGATCCCTATTTATGTTGTTGGACTATGAGGAAAAATGCCAAAACTTAGAACATATAGACACCACCTTTATTATCTATAATCCCTCAATCTGTATCTTATTTTAGAATTGTTTTCCTCATTCATAAAATAAAGTGTCTCTTCATGAACCTAACAGAAACAAGGAAAAGTTAAATGACGAGACATTGAATGAACATCTCATTGTAAAATTAAAATTATTCAAGAAAATTATCTTCATTTCCAAAAAGTATGTTCTCTTGGAAATCTCTTTCCTTTACTTCAAAAGCACATGGCATCATTTATTTCAATATAATCTATGATTTTTTTGTACAATTATTCATAATTGTCCCTAAGAGAAAAAATACCAAAATTATCTTCCTTTCTAAAATCCAATAAAGGAGAATGTGTTGTGTTTTTCAGTGTCTTACCTTTCCTTAAATATCACATGGCATCATGTCCTTCAACATAATATATGAATTGTAGTAGAACTACTCATAATTGTCCATAAGCCAAGAAAAAAATTACCACTATGCTAAGAATAATGCATGATGTGGAAGTATCATCATAAGATACCCCACTCGTCCATGAATATGGTGATATTTATATATATATCCAACTCAAACTCCTCGTTTCTACACAAATCAAAAAATGATATACTGGAAACATTCTAGGATTCACAAAGATGTAGTTTATTGGAGGTGGACTCTGAAATATTTCATTTACCAATACACAACCCAAATATAAAAGGATTAAGACACATTAAGAAGATGCACATTTCTTCATTGTCACAACAAAGAGAGGATATTGATCATTTAAACAACATAAAATTTTGATTTGGTCCCGATTTATGTTGTTGGATTATGAGGAAAAAGGCCAAAACTTAAAACATATAGACGACACCTTTATTATCTATAATACCTCAACATGTATCTTATTTTAGAATTTTTTTCCTCATTCATAAAATAAAGTGTCTCTTCTTGAGCCTAACATAAACAAGGAAAAGTTAAATGATGAGACGTTGGATGAGCATCTCATTGTAAAATTAAAATTACTCAAGAAAATTACCTTCATTTCCAAAAGCCTTTATAGGAGGAGGAAGTGTTCTCTTCCAAATCCCTTTCCTTTACTTAAAAAGCACAAGGCATCATTTTTTCAATATAATCTATGATTTTTTTCTACAATTATTCAGAATTGTCCCTAAGAGAAAAAATACAAAAATTATCTTCCTTTCCAAAATCCAATAAAGGAGAATGTGTTAGGTCGTCAGTGTCTTACCTTTCCTTAAATATCACATGGCATAATGTCTTTCAACATAATATATGAATTTTAGTAGAATTACTCATAATTGTCCCTAAGCCAAGAAAACAATTACCACTATGCTAAGAATAATGCATGATGTGGAAGTATCATCATAAGATACCCCACTCAGTCATGAATATGGTGATATTTATATATATTTCCAACTCAAAGTCCTGGTTTCTACACAAATAAAAAAATGATATATTGGAAGCATTCTAGGATTCACAAAGATATAGTTTATTGGAGATAGACTCTGAAATCTTTCATTTATCAATACACAACCCAAATATTAAAGGATTAAAACACATTAAGAACATACACATTTCTTCATTGTCACAACAAAGAGAGGAAATTAATCTACTGAATTAACTGCACAATAATTTAAAACACATAACTGATATTTTTCTACTACATTAATAAGTTGTTGAAATTTTCATAACAGACACTTATTAGCTAATCTAATTTTTAATCTATAATGATCATGTTCCTCTACACCGTTATTTAACCAAATCAACACAACTTAACGGTCATGTTCCTCTACACCGTTAGGTGATGGTGGTGGATGGGATGTTATGGTTCACAAAAAAGCACAATGCCTATTGAACTCTCTTCAAATTCTACAATGCCAAAAGATTCCAATCTAACGGAGAGTTGGGATTGTCCAATGCCAAAATATTCCAATCTAATGGAGGGTGTAAAAATCTTTCAAATTTAGATATTGTTTAAAAAGTACCATTCTAGTGGCCACTAAAATATTTTTTAATAACAATATCATAATATCATTATTGCCCTTTCTATTCGCATACATCTTGAAATTAGTAGGTATTACATATTTCAATCCAGGTTTAAAATAAATGTTTAATTTTTTTTAATAATAATATCATTATTGCCCTTGCATACGTCAGGTATTAGGTATTTCATTCCAGGTTTAAAATAAATGTTTAAATATTTTTTAATAACAATATCATTATTGCCATTTCTACTTGCATACCTCTCTTGAAATTAATAGGTATTACGTATTTCAATCAAGGTTTTGTGAAATTAATAGGCATTACCTAGTTTAATCAAGGTTTTCTATTCATATTATCGCTCGTTGGAAATTGATTTTCAAAGTAGTGAATGTGAAAAAATTGTTTTCTCAAACAATGGTTTGGTATTATTTAATTTTAATTATTTAGTTATTGTATTTTTTTAGATAATAATAATGACTATTATTTAGTATTTTATTGTTTGGGATAATCATAATAATAAGTTTTTTTAAGTTTGCTAATAACATGTTGTAATATTAATTTAATAATCTAGTGAATTGTATGATTATGTTTAAATTTAAGTTTAATAAGATGATCATGTTAATGTTGTGAATTGTATGGACATGCTTAAATTTAGGTTTAATAAGATGATCATATCAATGTTGTATGGATTTTTTCAAAATAGTAAAAATAAGATTAATAAAAAATTTCTCAAATTACCTTTAGGAAATACGCTCTTCACAAATTCATTAATGGGAGTCGTCAAATTTTCAAATAAGATTATAATGCATGATTCTATTTCATGCAATAGAATAGGGATTAATGACTAGCACTTCCTTAACGAAGTCATTAAATGAGTTTATTGAGTTTATTATTGTGGTAGTCTAAAAGTTCTACCTTTTCTTCCTTTGGGATTTGTGTTTATTTTTGTTCGAAATTCGGTGAAAAAGTGTTGGACTTGTAGATTTGAGTGTGAAAGTTTGTATAATCTAGGTGCCCTAGGCGCTTTTCAACAAGTTGAATCCATTTATGTATTTAGAAATGCAATTTAAACAACATAAAATTGTGAGTTCGTCCCTATTTATGTTATTTTATTCCAACTAAAAAGACCAAAACTTAGAAAAGGTAGACAATGTATCTTATTTTAGAATTTGTTTTCCTCATTCATAAAATAAAGCAGTTTCTAGTCTCTAACCTAAGACACACAAGGAAAAAGTCCACTATAGGAGGAGGACCTATTCCTTTGAAAATATCTTTCCTTTCATTTAAAAGCACACGACATCATTTATTTCAATATAATCTATGAATTTTTCTACAATTACTCATAATTGTCCATAATCCAAGAAAACAAACACCAAAATTATCTTCCTTTCCAAAATCTAGTAAAGGAGGATGTGTAACTGTCATTCTCTTACCTTTCATTAAAAAACATGGCATCATGTTTTTCATCATAATATATGAATTTTAGTATATTTACTCAAAATTCTCCCTAACCCAAGAAAACAATTACCACTATGCTAAGAATAAGGCATGATATGGAAGTATCATCATACAGTACCCCCACTTGTCCATGAATATGGTGCAGATATTTATATATATTTTCAACTCAAACTCCTAGTTTCTCCATAAATCAAAAGATGATATAGTGAAATCATTCTAGGATTCAAAAATACATATTTTATTGGAGGTAGACTCTAAAATCTTTCCTTTACCAATACACAACCCAAATATGAAAGGATTAAGACACATTAAGAGGATGCATATTTCTTCATTGTCACAACAAAGAGAGGATATTGATCATACTTTCTGAGTATGTAGTTGGGCTCAAATAATAAAAAGAATTAACTTAAATATTTTAATGTAGAAATCTACACAATGAAAATTTTCTAATAAAATTCACATTATGAAAATTTATTTTTCTCCTTTATAAAGTTAAACATAAAATGACTAAAAGTTTATTTTTCTCCCAAACCTTTATAAAATTAAACATAAAATGACTAGT
Organism: Picea sitchensis; assembly: GCA_010110895.2. NCBI lineage: Eukaryota > Viridiplantae > Streptophyta > Pinopsida > Pinales > Pinaceae > Picea > Picea sitchensis. The sequence goes on along the minus strand of SNQJ01S0065072.1, from coordinate 61,164 downwards.
TAAAAGAACGTGGTGAGATTAAAATATTCTAAAAAAACCATAATGTATACAATTTAAAAATAAATCTTTATGTTATCAATCAATCATGACCCTCACACGATATGAGAGAAAGTGAGTTGTAAAGATGGAAGGAGTGTGAATAATATCATACGAAATAAATTTACTCGAGGTCTTTCACTCAAGGTCTTGAGCCCCACTCATATTATCAATCCTCTTGAATATAAATAAATGCAAAAACCAATATATAATTAAATAATGAGGATTTATTTTCATCAACCATGTTTTGTAGTTTAAAATTACTCACGTGCCTTGAATCCGCTCGAAAAGAAATATATAATTAAATAATGAGGATGTATTTTGCTGTAGTTTAAAATTACTTACATGCTCGAGATTTTGAGCCCTCCTCATATTATCAACCCTAAATATAAACAATAGGAAAAACAATATATAACTAAATAATGAGGTTCTATTTTGATCAACTATGTTTTTTACTTTTAAATTGCTCACAAGCCCTCAATCTACATAGTTATTGGTTTAAGTCTAATTAATTTTAATTGATATTTTGAAATTCTTTCATAATAGTTATTTTTTAATTTCAATAAATACACTTTGCATTTTTTTATGATAATTAAATTAATTTGATAAGGATAAACATTAAAAATCATTAAGCTTTTCAATTTTTTTTGGTTACTCATCTTTGATATTAATTTCATAATTGTTAATTAATAATATTTCATAAGGATATATGGACATGTTTGTAAACCATGAGCATATTTGATGAGTGGATTCCTAAATAACCCTACATAATTCAAAGGGAAGCCAATTAAGATCATAAATTTAACATCTACCATGATTTTGATTAATTCAACTAGCTTTTCTATTGGAACAAGACAATGCAATTAAATATTTGGTGACTTCAATGGCTTGGATGACATCATGTATTTACAAATTTCAGTCCTTCTTCAATCCTCCATCTAAGGCTTAAAATGATTTCATCTATCTATAGTCTTCTTAGCCCTAAAATGTTTTTTTTTAGATTGAGATGAATTGGTAAGTCATGGGGATTACCTACACGAGGCCTAGGTTCAAATCCTATTGGATGTCATTATAATCTCTAGGCTAGTTCCAAGAACCCGCAAGTAAGTGCATAGCAATAAAATTATGACTTAGCAATGGTCAAGAGGTCTCGATGCTCACTGGGCTGGACCTGAAATGTTAATTTATTGTGTTCCATGAAGGCTTGTCAAATGTTGGACATTTTTAAGATCATCACTTATTTATTTCAATGAACAATACATTTTCCACTACATGCTTTGTAAAAAAAACTTTAAAATTTGTTTATTTGGCCTATAAACTCTTTGATATAGGAGAGGTGAGCTTGAATGCAATTTTACTACACTTATTTCCTCTATAAATTTAACAATATTTTCTAAAATTCATTCGTATTGCATGATATATTCATTGAGGTCACTAAAAGTGGGGTGTCATTACTTCCCCCTCAAATGTTCAAGTCTCTCCATTGAAGTGATGTCACTCGTGTGTGTGCTTGTGAAAAATGAGTGGAAGCAGGTGCATGTATTAGGTGAATTTGGTGGAATATACATCACCACTTGTAGCCTCTTAGATGAAGGGTTATTCTATAGCATGAAACAATTTATTTTTCCAACAAAGATCCAAAAGATAGTGGTTTCTTACTTTCATTCTTTCATTGACCAAAAGTAGATAATGAAAAAAATACCCAATGAAAAATATTAATCCATTTTTCCCTTGATGATTTTAAGATTTTATAAATACCCATTGAAAAATATTAATCCATTTTTCCCTTCATGATTTTAAGATTTTATATTTGAAACTTTTGTCTGTAGAGACATTTTTGGAAATGTCTCATCCATTTTAAATAATATGAAGGTTGGGACCAACCACTATGGTTCATGATTATGAAAGAATTTTCAAGAGAAAACCCATGTGTAAAACCTATAAAAATCAACAAGGAAAAACAAAACACAGAAAGATGCAAAGTAAAAGGAGAGTTGGCCAAAAATAACTAAATTAATAAAAATATTATACTTAACATTATAGTTATAAAATTAATTTAATTAGAATTAGAATTATATAATTTAATAAGGATTATGTTTAAAAAACTATAATTTAAAAAAAACAACAATATATATATTATACCAAACTTTATTTTTTATTTATTTTTAATAATAATAATAATAATATACCCTACCCTACCCCTCTAGTATATTATTATTATTATACCCCTCTAATATATTATTTTTTTATTTTTTTTAAAGTAAAAAGGCAGATCCTGTGATATTAATATTATAAAATTACAGAGTTTTGTTGGAGTGCCAACTGTCCCGCCTGGAAAGGAAACCGAGATAGCTGGCCATTCCATGCCACTTTCCAAACTCAAAATTTCAGGCTGTCATCTTGCCCGAAGAAAACCAGGATGCATGGCCAACTTTAGTATTAGTTTGTTCTTCACTACACAACCGCTATCATTGATACAAGCTAACTGAGCTACAACTCTAATTTGCAACAAAAGAAAAAAGTTTCTAACTATGAGCATGCAGGAAAACCTTTTAACCGGTGTCCTCATAATCATCTTCCTTCTTGCCACATCTGACTGGAATTGCATAGACCTTTGTGCAAGTGGGGCATTGGTGTCTTGGGGTAGTGTTGGAGTAGGCGGCGTAAATCATATCCAGGAGTTGGTTGATGCAGATGCCCCTAAAAATTTGGTCGTCCACCATGTTGCGTACATCGAAGATTAATTCCAGGTGGTACGGGTGAAGAAATGGTGGTTGGTCCTGCAAGTCTTGCGGAGTGGAGGAGAGGGGAGATTTTATCCGTGCGTCGGTCTCATCCTGGTGCTCTCGCTGCCTATTCTGCTGCGCCATATCCTCAGGAGGTTCGTTGATTATGATAGAGATGTTGCTTTCTATACCTTCTTGTATCTCTTCCTCCACGAAGCAAGGTGTAAATTCCTCAGCTAGAGTGTCCCTCGGACCATGTGCTGCTCTTGGAGCAGGGGTTATGGCATCCTTTCCAAAACAAGCAGGGGGAGTCCAATTGTCCGAAACCGTGAAGAGGAGGTTCTCTGAGTAATTCTGGATAGATTCCTCTAGAGTAATCTCCTTGACATATGCCATGGGAGGCGTTCCAATTCTTCTGGACTTCCTGGGTCTCCTCCTGCTAGCTAAAGACAATGCTCTTTCAAATTTCTTTTGCCTCTTCCTACGTGAGTCGGCTGCATACCAAGAAGTTCCTCTGCGAGGCCGTCCCCTTTCTCTTGGCATGCTTAAAAAAAAAGATATTGTCGGAATACCAGTTGAAAGGGTGTCTCTATTCATGCACCTCAAAGGTTTATCTTTTGGCTCTGCAACCTTCAAATACATCACAAAGCCTCCAAGGTTGTTGATAAGGACGAATATGATATCTATGGCCATTAAAGTTGTGGTCTTAATGAGTTGATTGGCCATCCTCCTCGCGCAAGTGAGAGACCTCGTCATTTGGTGAAGGTTGCCTGGGTTTAATCCCATCATAAATGGCGAGGAGATGGGAGCTGGTTGATAGCATTTATGGTAGCACCCAACTCTGATCCGTGTCCTTCCCTCTCCACGTGGCACCCCATCCGAGGGCCCCTTTAGCATATTATTATTATTATTATAGTATCTCTAATTGTATAAATATTATGGTTATAATTTTATTTATATAAGGATAATATTTATAATTATAATTATATAAAAATATAGTTATAAATATTAAAGTTATAATAAAAATGCTAATATAGAATAAAAATAGATTTAATTATTATCATTACTATAGTTATATAATTTTAGTAAAATAATAATAATATAAATATAAAGCGTAGGGTTATAATTATAGTTATATAAGAATAATAGGTATAAATATAATTATAGATTATATTTATATAATTAAAAGAATAATAATATTAGGGTTATACAATTATATAAATAAATTACGGTATAATTATATAAATATAGTTATTGATTTTATATGAAGATTATAATTAAATTTGTTATTATTATTAAGATTAATAATAGAATTAGTTTCTCTGGAACCCATAGGAATGTTCTAGTTTAATGTAAGTCTTTTTAGCATTACTAAGGCTTGCTTTCCATATCTTTTTAAAAATGAAATGACTAGGGAGCAAGATTGTTCCACCATCTAATCCAGCCGACCTAGAGATTTCTTATTAAGGTATGAGGTTCAATGTTCATTTTATACTCTTTAAATAACTTTATTTATTCACATGTAAGACATTTTGTTTATAAAATGTATTGTGTGGTGTGAGAATATTTTTTTTTGAATTTTTTTCAAACAAAATTAGATACTACTTTAATGAAGTGACCATTCTTACCACTTACTAAAGAGTTAGAGTAGTTAAAATACCAACTGACATTGGACCAAGAGAATTACATGACTAAATGTTAATTCTAATTCTTGGTCATATTGTGTTTAAAATTAAACGAAGTGAATCATT
>SNQJ01S0065072.1:35113-47105 GCA_010110895.2 Picea sitchensis | reverse complement strand
ACTATATGTACCAAGCTTGAAGAAGAACCTACTCTCCATTTCAGATTTAGAAAAGAAAGGCTTCAGAGTTTCCTTTGTAGATGGAGAAGTTCTTATGTGGGCTAAAGGAGAAACCTTAAATGAAGAAATCATCATTGGAAGTGAAGAAAATGGCTTGTATAAACTAAAGGGTCACTCAGAGGCTGCCATGAACCACGCCATTGAAAAATCATGTGAAATTTGGCATAGAATATTAGCTCACATCAACTACAAGGCGCTACCATACATATGTAAAGAGGTCACAGGTTTAGCAGAACTCAGGGATGACCATGAAGGCATAAGCAATGGATGTGCACAAGGGAAGAACATCAAGAACCCTTTTCTGAAAAGAGACAACAAAGCAGAAGGAGTCCTAGAGCTCATTCATTCTCATGCATGTGTCCCAATGCCATCATCCTCCATTAGTGTGTATGTATATTATGTATCATTTATTGATGATTATTCTTGTAAGATCTGGGTATATTTTTTGAAATCTAAACATGAGGTGTTCAACAAGTTCAAGGAATTCAAAGCCTTGATAGAGAATCTTTCTGAAAGAAATATTAAGATACTCAGGTCAAATAATGCAGGAGAATATACCTCAAAAGAGTTTGTGAAATTCTACAAATATGATGGGATCAAGAGGGAACTCAATACTCCCTATAATCCCTGTAATGATCCCAAGCATTTATGCAAGGATCATCATTGTTTTGGTGTCATTTAAAAACTTTTTTCTCATTGTGGTATTTCGTCAAACACTTTGTTGATCTACTTTTTAGATGTGTTTATATGTGTGTATGCAACATATAACAGAAAGAGATAACCATGGAACATACCTCAACCATATGCAATAATATGGAGAAGCCAAACCATCTCAATTCTTCTTTATTCATAAAATAGAGAAACCTACTACAATGAAGATGCCGATCTAGAATGCTCAACAGATGGCCAAGAAGATAGACAATAGATAAGAGTTGCCACAAAATGCTCCCGCTAATACAAAAGATGCCTCCAAAGGTTGAATAAGAAATAAAAATCAATACAAGAAGATCTGAATGCCAAACTCTCCAGCTGAAGAATGCCACGCTCCAATAGAAGGCTGAAACCCTCAATAATTCGCCCCTACTGCCAAAAGTGTCAAATCACCCTAAGAAATATGCTAACTGATAGATCGGGTGATGGTAAGAACAACCTAGGTGCCCGAATCTCCAAGATCCCTCTCAATCTCTATAGATCTAAAATCACCCACTGAATGGTGCACCCCACTGGGTGACTAAAGCCCTAGATAATTCGGTCGTGCTGAAGGAGGCATCCAAATTCTCTAAAAATCTCCATAAATATAGATCGGGACACTGCAAGTCACTAGGTGAAGTCTCAGGGTCATATCTGAAGTGTAACCCCTCCAAACGGACTAGATCTGGATCTCAAAAATGCCCTCCTTCACTTCAATTCGACCCACTCCTCAAGAAATAATCTGAGCCATAAAACTATCTTAGAAAGCACTAGATTCGATGTCCAAGGCCCTGTAATGAAAACCCAAGTGATAGAATCCTCAACAGCCCCACCAACCTCCTACAATGAATCTCTCTCCAAGGATGGTGCACCCCCCTTGATGGAAACCCCCAATGGTGTGCCCTCCTCCTCTTTTTGTGCCTGTGGTTGTGTAGAACCTCCTGCCCTGATGTAGATCTGACTAGAATGGTGTGGTAGAGTATTGCATCTCCAATACCAAGCTTGGGACAAGCTAGGTGGAATCTTTCACCATCGAATCGTCGTCTAGGGTTTGTTAAGTCAAAACCCTTAAAACCCCCAAGAGATGGGCTCAATAGCTAAAGCTAGATATCAAACTGATAAACATACATGAATGAATGAGAAGAGGCCCTTTCCTTTCCTTTATACTTTCAGCTCACCTTGTCCCTCCAAAGTGACTTTCATTTTATTAATATTTAATTAATTAATTAAATCACTTTAATTAATTAATTAACCCTTTTACCTTTGCAAAGCTCCTTATCTCTCCTTGTGGCTTCCTTGGCCACTAAAAGTCAGTTCTAGCCATCCCATCCTATAGTGTTGCGCCTCTCGATTCCAATGAGCTATTACACTGAGAGGTTTCTCTAAGTAATTTTCCCAAAATGACATCTTCAGTGAATTTCATTGACTTATATCTCAAAATAGTCAAAATCATGGAAATCGCTGGAATGCAATGGAACCAAAGCCAACCTGTGTGGAATGGATCATAATGATGGAATATGATGAGAAATGCATGTTGGACCCCACAATGCCTCTTAAATGGCCATGTACTCACTATAACATCCATCTAGCTACTCTGGTCAACATAAATCTCTGCACGTGATCATGTCCCAAAGTGGGGACATTACAATCCTCCCTGCTAGAAAATTGCTTGTCCTCAAGAAATAGATGAATCCCATCAAGTATAATGCCAGGATCCCATGTCCACCTATGGGTTACATAGTAGAACCCATCCAAAGATGAATAGTCACACATGCTTCCCTCGGGTCCCATATCAATTCATGAACTGCTAGCCCCTGGAAAACATAATCCTGAAATACACCTACTCTGTGAGTCTCTTGTACCTAACACATGGCCTCTTCCCGGAGTGATTCCATCCTCATAGTCTCTACCAAGATCCACACGGCCTCCATCAACTGCACATACTGATGCCAGAATGAGGTACTGCAAGACCTCTGTGAGACGCCTGCAAGCGGTGCGCTCCTCTCAACACTGAAGCTCAATGGAAAGTTATAATAACTTTCCCTTGCAATGGTCCACTCTCCCCTGTCGGTCAATGAACTACTCAATCCTGCAATCCATGGGTCCCATTCTAACCTCTGTCGAAGAGCATCATGCCGACACTGCACTACTCTGACCATGATTGTTTGTCCCCTGCATACATACTAGATCCTCCTTGCCTGGATCCTCAAGATGAAATACCTGTGACCACTAAACCTATTGCCCAGAAACTGTATCGGCCTAGACACCTCTGTAGAAGAACTACCTGTCCAAACATATCCATGCCATATCATGATGATCACGAGGGAGGAAAGGTCTCTCCCCATAGGAAAAGTACCTACAGGCTCCCTCCAAACCAACCCAAGGTGGAGTGTGTGGCTCTCTAGTGCCACCTGAGTCATCAAGTAGTGAGACATCCTGCTAACCAAGTGTACTCCCGGATCCCATGGAAAACTTGGAAGTTTATCACTTCCAATCTCTGCTAGCTGCTCCTGGGTTGGTCTGATCACTGTCGGAATCCCTCGACGCTCATCTGTCATCTCGTGGTCTATGATGCTCACCATCACACACCAAGTCTTAACTTTATGTCTAACACGGTCCACCTCTGACCTATTGTATTCCGTAAAAGTACTCATGTCATGTAGTCTCGGGCTACTCACTCTCCATGCCCCCAGCCATGGCCTATCCTTCCTCATGTTGTTGTCTATGATAAAAGTATCAGGACAAGCTAAAAGAGACATCTGCAACTAACTGTAGGACTGGAGGGTATCATAGGCTTTGGTCAATCCCCAGGATTTGAACAGAAGATTGTCCATTGGTATCCATGATAACTTCTCTCCTGTAGTCATCACTAACCCCCAATCATCAAGTAAAATCAGAAGTAACTCCTCCAACTGCTAGTAATCCAACCTCAATCTCTCATCTCCCATGGAACTATTGAAATGGTGAAGGTGATCTCTCATAACTAGGTATTGCTGCAAAGGATTTACATCTCCATGCTCCCCTAGGTGTGTCTCCTCCCCGCAAGGCACTATACCCCTATGAATGCCACCATACATCTCAACATGACTCTGTGAACTATCCCTCATCATCGTATGCTCCGTAATACTCATGTTGTATCATCGATCCTAGGCATGTTGCTGGATCAATCTCTATATGGAGATCAACCACTCCCAAGATACAAATGGAAGTGTCTCCCAACAACTAGTGCTCCTCTGCTAGATCATCAACATCCTCTGTCAACGTGATTGGCTGATACATATGAGTGTCCACTAAGACAGGTGAAGTAGATCTCTGATCGATCTCCTCAAGAGACTCATCTGATCTAGACTCTGATTCTAGAATGACAGTCTGTGTGCCTCTCAAGAATCCTCGAGTGATCTCCAACTCCTGAGTGAGTCAGTCCATATCCAAATCCTACTCCCTCAGAGCCTCATGATACATCTCACTAACCCTCAATAGATAATCCTTGTCTGTCAACAACTGTTGGTAGTCAATCCTCATCACAGATATTCTCTCCTAGAGAGTGTGAAAATCATCCATGGAAAATCCTCCATGTGAGCTCCCCTGTGCCACTAATGCTCTCCGACAGTAATATACCATCACTGCATGCATGCCATCAATACGTCTAGTGGTTTCCCTGATCATAGCCTCACTAACTTTCAACTGTGCTGCTAAGTGGTCTGACTCCTGATCATGGTCATATTGAGATGCCATCTCAGACCCCTCACTGCTAGTGTCAGTCCTACTAGTGCCAACTCCAAAATCCCCAAGAACACCCTCTGCATAAGATGATGTGCTAAATTGTCCACTGTCTCTTATGATGTTGGGTACTCCTAGATGCCACTGCATCCCATCACTATATGCCATCTCCCCCTAACTCACACTGTATCCTGTATGAATAGTTTTATCCTCCTGTGCACTCAACCTGCTACTATCATCTACACATGGATCCCATATAGTTGTGTCCAGACACATGCCATGGTCATCCTAAATACTAAAGAGTGCATCCTCATCAATGCAATCTGATCCTGGAAGTAAGTGCTCCATCCACCTATCAGCCTTTGCAATCTACTCAACCAATGGATTCTCCAATAGCTATGACTCCATCTCCTCTAGATGACCTTTATGTGTAAGGTCAACTTCCTGTATGTCTTGTACCTCCTCCTGGATCTGTGGGTCAACCTGTCCATGGTGTGCATCCCTCACACTAGGCTCATCCATCATACCTGACATACCACTAATCTCCTCATGTGACGTGGCTATCATGGGTGTCTGAATAGGTGATAGATGTGTCATGGCCCCCATAGGAAGCTCATCATCTCTAGGTGCTAACACGTGTGACTCCCCACTAGTTTCACTACTCTGTTGAGGCGTAAGGTCATCAAGGGTATGTGACATGTTTGCTGAGACACTGGGGCTATCATCCTGTCCATCTAGTTTCCTATCCACTACACAAGGGTCAACCTCCTCCTCAAGTGTGCAAGCATCACTAGCCTCTGTGCAAGAGTCATCATCACTATCCTCTGAAGTAGAGTCACCATCACTGGCCTCTGTGCCAGAGTCACTGTCATCATTCTACTACTCTGAATCCTCATCATCACGATCATAGTGTACCTCAATGATATGCTTCTTACGCTTACCCCTACACCTATGATCTGGTTCCCAAGGCACCTTGCAACTGTAGAAAATTTGCGTGCTCCTAATGGGTATGGGGTTTCTCCATGCTTCCTCCCATGCCATGTATTCCATTGCCTTATTGACCTAGAATGTAATCTCATCTGTGCTCCACCCAGGATTTTTCATGGATAAATACTATTGGAATGTTACTTGAGTCCTAGTTTCCTCACTAAGGTCGTAGAAATATTCCCATCTACGATGTACAGTATCTCTAGAAAAATCCCTAATATTCATATCTTCTTATGGAAGACCCCTCTATGGCTTTGCATACATTTGATAATTCCCACTGGCTGGCAGGAATCTAAGCTCTGATACCACTGTAATGATCCCAAGCCATTATGCAAGGATCATCACTGTTTTGGTGTCTTTTAAAAACTTTTTTCTGGTTGTGGTATTTTGTCAAACACTTTGGTGATCTACTTTTTAGATGTGTTTATATGTGTGTATGTAGAAAATAACAAAAAGATATAACCATGGAACATACCTCAACCATATGCAATAATATAGAGAAGCCAAAACATCTCAATTCTTCTTTATTCATAAAATAGAGAAACCTGCTACAATGAAGATGTCGATCTGGAATGCTCAACAGATGGCCAAGAAGATAGAAAATAGATAAGAGATTCTACAAAATGCTCCCTCTAAAACAAAAGATGCCTCCAAAGGTTGAATAATAAATGAAGATTAATACAAGAAGATCTGAATGCCAAACTCTCCAGCTGAAGAATGCCACGCTCCAATAGAAGGCTGAAACTCTCAATAATTCGGCCCTGCTGCCAAAAGTGTCCAAGCACCCTAAGAAATATGCCAACTAATAGATCGGGTGATGGTAAGAACAACCCAAGTGCTCGAATCTCTAAGATCCCTCTCAATCTTTGTAGATCTGAAATCCCCACTAAATGGTGTGCCCCACTGGGTCACTGAAGCCCTAGATAATTCATCCCTACTGAAGGAGGCCTCCAAATTCTCTGAAACTCTCCAGAAATATAGATCGGGACACTGCAAGTCATTAGGTGAAGTCTCAGGGTTATATCTGAAGTGTAACCCCTCCAAACGTTCTAGATTTGGATCTCAGAAACGCCCTCCTTCACTTCAATTCGCGCCACTACTCAAGAAATAATCTGAGACATAAAACTATCTCAGAAAGCACTAGATATGATGCCCAAGCCCTGTAATGAATACCCAAGTGATAGAATACTCAACAACCCTGCCAACCTCCTACAACGAATCTCTCTCCAAGGATGGTGCGCCCCCCTTGCTGGAAACCCCCAATGGTGCACTCTCCTCCTCTTCCTATGCATGTGGCTGTGTAGAACCTCTTGCACTGATGTAGATCTGAATAGAATGGTGTGGGAGAGTATTGCATCTCCGAGAGAAAGCTTGGGACAAGCTAGGTGGAATATTTCACCACCGAATCGTCCTCTAGGGTTTGTTAAGACAAAACCCTCAAAACTCCCAAGAGATGGGCTCACTAGCTAAAGCCAGATATCAAACTGATAAACATACATCAATGAATGAGAAGAGGCCCTTGACTTTCCTTTATACCTTCGGCTCAGCTTGTCCCTCCAAAGTGACTTTCATTTTATTAATATTTAATTAATTAATTAAATCACTTTAATTAATTAATTAACCTTTTTACCTTTGCAAATCTCCTAATCTCTCCTTGTGGCTTCCCTAGCCACTGAAATTCACTTCTAGCCATCCCATCCTGTAGTGTTTCTCCTTGCAATTCCAATGAGCTATTACACTGAGAGGTTCCTCCAAGTAATGTGTCCAAAATGACCTCTTCAGTGAATTTCATTGACTTATAGCTCAAAATAGTCAAAATCATGGAAATCATCGGAATGCAATGGAACCAAAGCCAACCTGTGCGGAATGGCTCATAATGATGGGATATGATGGGCAATGCATGATGGACCCAACAATGCCTCTCAAATACCACTGTACTTTCTATAACATCCATCTGGCTACTCTGGTCAACATAAATCTTTGCACTGTGATGATGTCCCAAAGTCGGTACATTACAATCCCCAACAAAATGGTGTAGTTGAATGAAAGAACAAAACAATAATGGAAGATGTGAAGACTATGATCCATGATCAAGATATTCCTATGTGCTAATAGGTAGAAGCAACAATCGAAGTTGTATATGTGCAGAACCGATTGTCCCATAGTGCACTTGGGCTCAAGACCCAGGAAGAGATTTTCACTGGCAAGAAGCCAGAGGTAAGCCATCTCAAATTAATTGGCTGCCAAAAATTTATTCATATACTGAAAGAGAAGAGAAACAAGTTGGAACCTTCAGGAAAGAAGGGAATATTTCTGGGATACTGTGAGGTATCCAAGGTCTTTAGAATCTATATATCAGGTCAACATTGAGATCAGCATGGATGTGACCTTTGATGAATATGCAGTGCTGAAGAAATCAATAAGATACTAGCTTGAAGAAGTATATGAAGAGAAACCCGTAATCCCCATAACTGCAATGAGGGAGGTTCCCAGAGCCACAAAACTAGTGAGGGAAGTTGTAACTTCCCTTGATGAGGAAATTCTAGAAGACCATGATATATTAGAAGTTCAAAAACCTCCTCAAATGACAATCCTCCATAAAAGAAAGCCATCTTGGGCTCGGGAGCTTATTCAAGATGGAGAAAATTATGGTGTTCTCCAAGGAACTACGAGACATGTGAAAAGACCAAAGCCATTCTCCAGTTATACATCTTTGATGTGTGATCTTCTAGAGGAGGAGCCAATCTTCTTTTAAGAAACCATTCAAATAAAAGAATGGGCAGATGCCATGATAGAGGAATACCAATCAATAATAAAGAATGAAGTATGGGAAATAGTTCCCAGACCAAAGAGTAATGATGTGGTATCCTCCAAATGGCTCTTCAAAATAAAACATGATGCTGATGGAAGTATTGAGAAGTATAAAGAAAGATTTGTCACTCGTAGATTTTCTCAAAAGGAAGGCATTGACTATGAAGAGACATTCACTCCTATAGCCATATGCACTTCGATCAAAACCATCATAGATCTTGCAACTAAGATGAAGTGGAATTTACACCAGATGGACGTGAAGATAGTTTTCCTAAATCGTGTCATCGAAGAGGAAGTGTATATAGAGAAACTTCAAATATTTGAAGTTGAAAACAAGAAGTCTCATGTCTGCAAATTGAAGAAAGCCTTATACAGATTGAAGTAAGCTCCTAGAGCTTGGTATGGCCAGATAGATAGTTTCCTGACAAGCTTGGGCTTTACCAAGAGTAAAGCAGATTCTAACCTCTACTTCAAGGTTATGAACGATGAGCCAGTGATATTACTGCTATATGTGGATGGCTTATTCTTAACCAGAGAAGAAAATATCATCATTAAATGTAATAAGAGACTTGCCTCAGAATTTGAAATGAAATACCTTGGCCTAATTCATTATTTCCTAGGTCTTGAGGTATGGCAGAGTCTAGAGAGGATCTTCCTTAACCAAGTGAGGCATGTAGTCGAAATCCTGAAGAGATTTGACATGATGGAATGCAAGTCCATGAATACACCCATGGAAGCGAAGCTAAAGCTGGTGGTCGACACTTCGTCAGAATTGATTAATGCTGCATTGTATAGATAGATTATTGGATCATTGATGTACCTGATGAACACCAGACCAAACATTTGTTTTGTCATGAACACCTTGAGTCAGTTTCTGGTATAACCTAGACATGCTCACCTTATGGTTGCAAAACATGTGATGAGGTACCTTAAGGGTACATTAGATTATGGTCTCAGTTATGATGGAGATCATGATTTCAAATTGAGTGGATACACTGATTCAGATTGGCCAAGAAGTGATTTTGACAAAAAAGAACTTCAGGATGTCGTTTCAGTTTGGGATCAGCCATGACCTCATGGCAAAGTAGAAATAAATCTAGCATTGCTCTCAGCACCGTGGAAGAAGAATACATTGTTACATGTTCTGCTAGCTGCGAAGCTATATGGCTTTGAAAGTTGTTGACTGGTCTATTTGACCTAGAGATGGAAGCAACAACGATCCTATGTGACAACCAGAGCTGCATAAATATGATAGAGAATCATGTATTCCATGATAGATCAAAGCACATAGAGATCTGTTATCATTACATATGTGACTTAGTGTAGAGAGGAGCCTTAAAGCTCCAGTACGTTAGCAAGGATGAATAGGTTCTTGATGTGTTAACCAAGCCTCTATCTCGTGTAAAGTTTGAGCTCTTTCAAGATAAGCTTGGTATAGTCTGAAATGACCTTCCTCGAAAGGGGGAGTAGTTTTTGTGATGATACATCTATTAATTCCAACCTTATTATTGTGACATAAAGCGGGAAGATGTGATGTAACTAGTACTGTGTTTCCATCTTGACAACTGTGATGTAAATCCAGTCTAGTATCTTACTTCCAACCTGATGGTTTTGACGTAAAGCAAGAAGATGTGATGAGACTAGTACTGTGCTTCTGGCTTGATAGATGTGACATAAAGCCAGTCTAGTATCTTGCTTCCAACTTGATGGTTGTGACATAAAGCAAGAATATGTGATGAGACTAGTACTATGCTTTCGGCTTGACAGGTGTGATGTAAATCCAGTATAGTATCTTGCTTCTAGCTTGAGTGTTGTGACGTAAAGAAAGACGTTGAGATGAGACTAGTACACTGCTTTCAACTTACGAAGCTGTGACATAAAGCCAGTTTAGTATCTTTCTTCTAGCTTGAGTGTTGTGACATAAAGAAAGATGTTGAGATGAGACTAGTACTATGCTTCCAACTTGAGAAGCTATGATGTAAAGCTAGTCTAGTATCTTTCTTCCAGCTTGATTGTTGTTATGTAAAGCAATATGAGTACTGAGCTTCCATCTTGACAGTTGTGACATAAAGCCAGTCATGTATTATGATGATCCAACCTCGTGCTGTGATGATGATGATGTGTTAGTTTTATACTAATACATATTGATGCAGATGATGATTGCATTCCTTTGAGAATGACGATGCTACCGATGAAGAAAACTTTCGATGATTTATAGATATGCCAATCAGTGTTCCAATATGATAAGGATGATTCTATTCTCTCACCCACTTGATGTTATTGATGATGTTGTCCTTTCTCTCTCGCCTGATGTTGTTGAAGAATACCCTTCTTGTTAAGGGGGAGTGTTGAAATAATGTAACTCCAAAGTGTATTCTTATTATTATTTGATATATTATTCATTGGATCAATCCCCATTGTGGATTGATCATGTCAGCTATTGTAAAAGGACCAAATCCCCTTTTGTAGATTGGTCATAATATAATTGTAGTAAGCAAAAAGAGAAGTCGGGTCCATAATATATCAAAGAGGCCTCGGAATATAATAAAGGTGGTTATAATCACCCAGTAGAAGAAGTTGGCCCTGCCAGTGAAAGGACACTTCCACATGTGCCAGTCTTGTATAAATAAGGAAGCTAGTGCCTCACTTAGACACACCTCACTTGCTCATTTTGAGAGACAAGTTTCAGAACTACAGTTGGAGAAGAGAGAGAGAGAGTCTCACATATTTAGGAGAGGATCTTCTGTATTAGCTTGAGTTATCTCTTGGCATTGTATTGGCTATCTGTAATAAGGAAGTTTTTCTAGGTTTTCTTCCTCTAGAGGGTTTCCCAGGATAAATGTTGTGTCTCTTGTGATTATGTATTTGTCAGTGATCTTGTGTTATGTTATTGTTATCTATTGAAATGAAAAGAACTATAATAATGGCTTAAACATTAATACATCTCTCTCTCTGTCTCTCTCTCTCTCTCTCTCTCTCTCTCTCTCTCTCCTTCGCTCCCTCTCTCTCTCTCTCATTCTCTCTCTCACTCCCTCCTTCGCTCCCTCTCTCTCCCCTCCCCCTATCTCTCCCATTCTCTATCACTCTCTCCTCACCTCCCTTCATTTCTATGTCTCTCCCTCCNTAGAACTATAGTTGGAGAAGAGAGAGAGAGAGTGGCACATCTTTTGGAGAGGATCTTTTGTATTAGCTTGAGTTATCTCTTGGCATTGTATTGGCTATCTGTAATAAGAAAGTTTTGTTGGGTTTTCTTCCTCTAGAGGGTTTCCTAGGATAAATGTTGTGTCTCTTGGGATTGTGTATTTGTCAGTGATCTTGTGTTATGCTATTGTTATATATTGAAATGAAAAGAACTATAATAATGGCTTGAACATGAATACATCTCTCTCTCTCTCTCTCTATATATATATATATATATATTCTCCCCCATTGCCTCTCTCACTCCCTCTTTCACTCCCTCTCTCTCCCCTCCCCCCATCTCTCCCATTCTTTGTCACTATCTCCTCACCTCCCTTCATTTCTATGTCTCTCCCTCCATCCCTCTCTCTATTCCCCCACCTCTCTCTCTCTCTCTCTCACTCTACCCCAATCTCCCTTCCTCTCTCTGCCCCCTCTCTTACCCTCTCTAGCAATATCTCCCTCCTCCCCTCCCTTTCCCCTTCTCTCCCCCCTATTTCATTCTCTCCCTTCCTCCCTCTATACCCACATTTATCTCTCCCCCTAT